>JACVBY030000207.1:0-138457 GCA_017589505.3 Metroxylon sagu | reverse complement strand
GGAATCGAATTGGGATAATTTAGGCTTGAGACAAGAGCATGGCCCCAATTGGTTTGGTTGAGGCTCAAAATGATAGAATTGCTTCGATTGGGTCGACTAACTCAACCCAATTGGATTCCTGCTTTGAATGGAGCCTCAGTTGACCCAGTTGGAGATATGCTCTCATTTCAAGCCTTAGTAGAACCAATTGGAGCTATGCTTTTATCTCAAGCCTCAATGAACCCATTGAATTCTTGCTCCGAATGGAGCCTCGATCGACCTAGTTGGAGCAATGCTCTTGTTTCGATCCTCACCTGATCCAATTAGAGCAATGCTCATCTCAAGCCTTAATCAAGAGCATGACTCCAATTGGGTCGACCGAGGCTCCATTTGAAGAGGGAATCCAATTAAGTCGAGTTAGGTTCAAAATGAGCCTACACTCCAATTGGGTCGATTGAGACTCGATTTAGAGCAGGAATCCAATTGGGTCATGTTAGGCTGAAAACAAGAGAATGGGTCGAATTGGGTCGACTGAAGCTCGATTCTGAACAGGAATCCAATTTGATCGAGTCGGGCTCGAATTGAGAACATGGCTCCAACTAGGTCGGCCGAGGCTTTATTCGGTGCAGGAATCTAGTTGGATTGATTGAGGCTTAAGACAAGAGCTATCCTTTTTTGTTTCTTGTAGTCCTCAGTTAGTGCTTTCCATCGTAGCTTATGCTTGCTGCATGCTCTTTGAATCATCTCCAGTGAAAGGAAGCATCCTAGGTAGGACTTTGCCTTGATGTAGGAATTGCAAGTTTAGACCGTGTTTAATCGGGTCATCGTAAGGTCGTTTGAGTGCCAATGAAGGTACCAATGGTGAGCTAGAGTATCTAGTTTTCTGTAGAACTTGTGAGCATTGGGGAGTGATTACTTGAAGCCTTGAAGGCTCTACTAGCGAGCCGATAACTCTTGAGATGGGTTATTAGGGTGCAGTGTTTCCTTTTCTCTTTATAAACTTTGAAGGGCCTTATTAATTGTTTAGGTATTTGATTTAGGGAGAACAACATAATAGATAGGGCCAATACTACATCTCAAGTCCTGTCATGGTAGAGTAAAGCCTTTTATTTCGTGAGAAGAGCAAAGCCTCTTGTCTCATGGAAGGACTTGCCCGATTGAAAGATAACAAAGGTATGTTCCCTTTTCTTTACTGCATTGGTTTGCATGGTCATGGCTCTAATTGATTTGGCTGAGCCTCAAAATGAGAGCATTGCTCCAACTGGGTCAATTGAGGCTCCATTCAGAGCAGGAATCGAATTGGGATGATTTAGGCTTGAGACAAGAGCATGGCCCCAATTGGTTTGGTTGAGGCTCAAAATGATAGAATTGCTCCGATTGGGTCAACTAACTCAACCCAATTGGATTCCTGCTTTGAATGGAGCCTTAGTTGACCCAGTTGGAGATATGCTCTCATTTCAAGCCTCAGCCGAACCAATTGGAGCCATGCTCTTATCTCAAGCCTCAATGAACCCATTAGATTCCTGCTCCGAATGGAGCCTCGGTCGACCCAGTTGGAGCAATGCTCTTGTTTCAAGCCTCACCTGATCCAATTGGAGCAATGCTCGTCTCAAGCCTTAATCAAGAGCATGGCTCCAATTGGGTCGACCGAGGCTCCATTTGAAGAGGGAATCCAATTGGGTCGAGTTAGGTTCGAAACGAGCCTATCACTCCAATTGGGTCGACTGAGACTCGATTTAGAGCAGGAATCCAATTGGGTCATGTTAGGCTGAAAACAAGAGCATGGGTCGAATTGGGTCGACTGAAGCTCAATTCTGAACAGGAATCCGATTGGATCGAGTCAAGCTCGAATCGAGAACATGGCTCCAACTAGGTTGGCCGAGGCTTTATTCGGTGATGAAATCTAATTGGATTGATTGAGGCTTGAGACAAGAGCTATCCTTTTTTGTTTCTTGTAGTCCTCAATTAGTGCTTTCCATCGTAGGTTATGCTTGCTGGGCCCTTTGAATCATCTCCCATGAAAGGACAACATCTTAGGTAGGACTTCTCCTTGATGTTGGAATTGTGAGTTTAGTCCATGTTTAACCGAGTCATTGTAAGGTTGTTTGAGTGCCAATGAAGGTACCAATGGTGAGCTAAAGTCTCTAAGTTGGTCTAGGAATCTAGTGTTCTGGATAGCTCATGAGCATTGGGGAGTGATTACTTGAAGCCTTGAAGGTTCCACTAGCGAGCCGATAACTCTTGAGATGGGTTGTTAGGGTGCAATGTATCCTTTTCTCTTTATAAACTTTGAAAGGCCTCATGAATTGTTTAGGTATTTGATTTAGGGAGAACAGATAGAGATGGTCAATACTACTTCTCAAGTCCTGTCACGGAAGAGTAAAGCCTTTTATTTCATGGGAAGAGCAAAGCCTCTTGTCTTGTGGGTGGACTTGCTCGATTGAAAGATAACAGAGGTATGTACCCTTTTCTTTACTGTATTGGTTTGCATGGTCATGGCTCCAATTGATTTGGCTGAGCCTCAAAATGAAAGCATTGCTCCAACTGGGTCGATTGAGATTCCATTCGAAGCAGGAATCGAATTTGGCTGATTGAGTCTTGAGACAAGAGCATGGCTCCAATTGGTTTGGTTGATGCTCAAAACGAGAGAATTGCTCCGACTGTGTCGACTAACTCAACCCAATTGGATTTCTGCTTCGAATAGAGCCTCAGTTGACCCAGTTGGAGATTTGCTCTCATTTCGAGCCTCAACCAAACCAATTAGAGCCATGCTCTTGTCTCAAGCCTCAATGAACCCAATTAGATTTTTGCTCCAAATGGATCCTCAGTCGACCCAATTGGAGCAGTGCTCTTGTTTCAAGCCTCACTCGATCTAATTAAAGCCATGCTCTTATCTCAAGCCTCAATCAAAAGCATGGCTCCAATTGGGTCGACCGAGGTTCCATTTGAAGTAGGAATCCAATTGGGTCGAGTTATGCTCGAAACGAGCCTATCACTCCAATTGGGTCGACTGAGACTCGATTTAGAGCAGGAATCGAATTAGGTCATGTTAAATTGAAAATGAGAGCATTGGTCCAATTGGGTCAACTGAAGCTCGATTCCGACCAGGAAACCGATTGGATCAAGTCAGGCTCAAATCGAGGGCATGGCTCCAATTGAGTTGGCTGAGGCTCCATTTGGTGTAGGTATCTAGTTGGATTGGTTGAGGCTCGAGACAAGAACTATCCTTTTTTGTTTCCTATAGACCTTAGTTAGTACTTTCCATCGTAAGTTATGCTTGCTACATGCTCTTTGAACCATCTCCTATGAAAGGATAGCATCTTAGGCAGGACTTCGCCTTGATGTGGGAATTGCAAGTTTAAACCGTGTTTAACCGAATCATTATTAAGGTCATTTGAGTGCCAATGAAGGTACCACTGGTGAGCTAGAGTCTCTAAGTTGGTCTAGGAATCTGGTGTTCTTGAGAGCTCATGAGCATTGGGGAGTGATTACTTGAAGCCTTGAAGGTTCCACTAGCAAGTCGATTACTCTTGAGATGGGTTATTAGGGTGCAGTGTATCATTTTCACTTTATAAACTTTGAAGGGCCCCATAAATTATTTAGGTATTTGATTTAGGGAGAATAGCATAATAGAGAGGGTCAATACTACTTCTCAAGTCCTATCACGAAAGAGTCAAACCTTTTATTTCATGGGAAAAGCGAAGCCTCTTGTCTCATGGGAGGACATCTCTAATTGAAAGATAACAGAGATACGTTCCATTTTCTTTACTGTATTGGTTTGCATGGTCATGGCTCCAATTGATTTGGCTGAGGCTCGAAATGAGAGCATTGCTCCAACGGGTTGACTGGGGCTCCATTCAGAGCAGGAATCGTATTGGGCTGATTAAGGCTTAAGACAAGAGCATGGCTCCAATTGGTTTGGTTGAGGCTCAAAAGGAGAGAATTGCTCCAACTAGGTCAACTGACTCAACCCAGTTGGATTCCTGCTTTGAATGGAGCCTCAGTTGACCATGTTGGAGATATGCTCTCGTTTTGAGCCTCAACTGAACCAATTGGAGCCATGCTCTTGTCTCAAGACTTATGAACCCAATTAGATTCCTGCTCTGAATGGAGCCTCAATCAACCCAGTTGGAGCAATGCTCTTGTTTCAAGCCTCACCCGATCCAATTGGAGCCATGCTCTTGCCTCAATTCTCAATCAAGAGCATGGCTCCAATCATGTCGACCAAGGCTCCATTTGAAGTAGGAATCCAATTGGGTCGAGTTAGGCTCGAAATAAGCCTATCGCTCCAATTGGGCCGACTGAGACTCGTTCAGTGCAAAAATCCAACTGGGTTGCGTTAGGCTGAAAATGGGAGCATGGGTCCAATTGGGTCGGCTGAAGCTCGATTCTGACAAGGAATCCGATTTGATTGAGTCAGGATCGAATTGAGAGCATGGCTCCAACTAGGTCAGCTGAGGCTCCATTCGGTGCAAGAATCTAGTTGGATTGATTGAGGCTTGAGACAAGAGTTGTCCTTTTTTGTTTCCTATAGTCCTCGGTTAGTGCTTTCCATCATAGGTTATGCTTGCTGCATGCTCTTTGAACCATCTCCCATGAAAGGATAGCATCTTAGGTAGGACTTCACCTTGATGTGGGAATTGCGAGTTTAGATCATGTTTAACCGAGTTGTTGTTAAGGTCGTTTGAGTGCCAATGAAGGTACCACTAGCAAGCTAAAGTCTCTAAGTTGGTCAAGGAATCCGGTGTTCTAGAGAGCTCATGAGCATTGGGGAGTAATTACTTGAAGCCTTAAATGTTCCACTAGCGAGCCGATAACTCTTGAGATAGGTTATTAGGGTGTAGTGTATCCTTTTCTCTTTATAAACCATGAAAAGCCCCATGAATTGTTTAGGTATTGGATTTAGAGAGAACAACATAATAGAGAGTGTCAATACTACTTCTCAAGTCCTGTCACAGAAGAGTGAAGTCTTTTATTTCATGAGAAGAGCAAAGCCTCTTGTCTCATGGGAGGACTTGCCTGATTGAAAGATAACAGAGATACGTTCCCTTTTCTTTACTGTATTGGTTTGTATGGTCATGGCTCCAATTGATTTGGCTGAGGCTCGAAATGAGAGCATTGCTCTAACTGGGTCGATTGAGGCTCCATTCAGAGCAGGAATCGAATTGGGCTAATTGAGGCTTGAGACAAGAGCATGGCTCCAATTGGTTCGGTTGAGGCTCAAAATGGAGAATTGCTCCAACTGGGTTGACTAACTCAACCCAATTGGATTCCTGCTTCGAATGGAGCCTCAGTTGACCCAGTTGGAGATATGCTATCATTTCGAGCCTTAGTCGAACCGATTGGAGCCATGCATGCTCTTGTCTCAAGGCCTAATAAACCCAATTAGATTCCTGCTTCAAATGGAGCCTTAGTCGACCCAGTTGGAGCAATGCTCTTGTTTCAAGCCTCACCCAATCCAATTGGAGCCATGTTTTTATCTCAAGCCTCAATCAAGAGCATGGCTCCAATTGGGCCGATCGAGGCTCCATTTGAAGTAGGAATCCAATTGGGTCGAGTTAGGCTCGAAATGAGCCTATCGCTCCAATTGGGTCGACTGAGACTCGATTTAGAGCAGGAATCCAATTGGGTTGAGTTAGGCTGAATAATAGAGCATGGCTCCAGTTGGGTTGACTGAATCTCAATTAAGAGCTGGAGTCCAATTGTTTCGAGTTAGGCTCAAATTGAGAGCATGGCTCCAATTGGGTTGATTAAGGCTTGATTCAGAGTGGGAATCCAACTGGGTCGAGTCAGGCTCAAAATGAACCCATTGCTCCAATTGAGTTGATTGATGCTCAAATCGGAGTAGGAATCCAAATGGGTCATGTTAGGTAAAAAAAAAGAGCATGGATCCAATTGGGTCGACTAAAGCTCCTTTTGGAGCTGGAATCCAATTGGATCGATTTAGGCATGAATCAAGAGCATGGCTCCAACTAGGTCAACTAAGGCTCCATTCGAAGCTGGAATACAATTGGGTTGAGTCAAGCTTGAATCGAGAGCATGGCTCAACTGGGTTGACTAAGGCTCCATTTGGAACAAGAATCCAATTGGATTGAGTCAGGCTCGAAACAAGACCATCAGTCCAATCAATTTGACTAAGGCTCAATTCGGAGTACAAATCTAATTAGGTTGGTCAGGCTAAAAATGAGATCATGGCACCAATTGGATTGATTGAGGTTTCACTTGGAGTAGGAATCCAGTTGGATCGAGTCAGGCTCGAAACAAGGTCGCTCCAATTGGGTCGACCAAAGCTCATTTTGGAGCAGAAATCCAATTAGGTTGAGTCAGGCTCAAAACAAGCCCGGCGCTCTAATTGGGTTGACCGATGCTCGATCCAGATTAGGAATCAAATTGGGTCAAGTCAAGCTCGAATCGAAACAATGGCTCCAAATGGGTCGATTGAGGCTCCATTTGGAATAGGAATCTAATTGAGTCGAGTCAGGCTCGAAATGAACCCATCACTCCAATTGGGTCAACTGAGGCTCAATTTGAAACAGGAATCCAAATGGGTCATGCCAAGCTAAAAATGAGAGCATGGATCCAATTGGGTCGACTAAAGCTCCATTCATAGTAGGAATCCAATTGGATTGAGCCACGCTAAAAATGAAAGCATAGCGCCAATTGGGTTGACTAAGGCTCTATTTGGAGTAGGAATTAAATTGGATTGATTTAGGCACGAATCGAGAAAATGGCTCAGTTGGGTCTACTATGGTTCCATTCGGAGTAATAATCCAACTGGGTCAAGTCAGGCTCAAAACTAGCCCTTCGCTCTAATTTAGTTAACTGAGGCTCTATTCAGAGCAGGAATCCAATTAGGTCAAGTCAGGCTAAAAATGAGAGCATAGCTCTAATTGGGTCGGCTGAGGCTCGATTCAAAGCAGGAATCTAATGAGGTCGAGTTAGGCTCAATTCAAGACCATGGCTCTAATTGGGTGGAGAGAGGCTCGATTTGGAGCAAGAATCTAATTTGATTGATTAAGGTTTGAGACTAGAGCATTGCTCCAATTGGGTCGAGTGAAGCTTGATTTGGAGCAAGATACCAATTGGGTCATGTAAGGCTCGATTCGGAGCAAGAAACCAATTGGGTTGAGTCAGGCTAAAAACAAAAGCATGGCTCCAATTGGGTCGATTAAGGCTCTAATTTAAGCAGGAATCTAATTGGGTTGAGTTAGGCTCTAATCAAGAGCATGGATCCAATAGGGTCAATCGAGGCTCCATTTGATGCAGGAATCCAATTGATTAAATCAAGCTCAAAACAAGTCCATCGCTCTAATAGGGTTGACAAAGGCTTTATTCAGAGTAGGAATCCAATTGGATTAAGTCAGGCTGCAATTGAGAGCGTGGCTTCAACTGGATCGACTGAGGCTCCATTCGGAGCAAGAATCCAACTGGATTGAGCTAGGATCCAAATGAGCTCATTGCTCCAATTGGGTTGATTGACGCTCGAATCAGAGCAGGAATCTTAATGGGTTGTGTCAGGCTGAAAATGAGAGCATGGCTCCAATTGGGTCGACTCAGGCATCATTCGGAGTAGGAATCCAATTGGGTTGAGTCAGGTTGAAAATGAGAGCTTGACTCCAATTGGGTTGACTAAGGCTCCATTTGGAGCAAGAATCCAATTGGATCGATTTAGGCACAAATTGAGAGCATGACTCCAACTAGGTTGACTGAGGCTCCATTCGGAGCAAGAATACAATTGGGCTGAGTCAAGCCTGAATCAAGAGCATGGCTCTAATTGGGTCGACTAAGGCTCCATTTGGAGCAAGAATCCAATTGGGTCGAGTCTGGCTCGAAACAAGGCCATCACTCCAATCGGTTCGACTAAGGCTTGATTTGGAGTAGGAATACAATTGGGTCAAGTCAGGCTGAAAATGAGAGCATGGCACCAATTAGAACAATTGAGGTTTCATTTGGAGCAGGAATCCAATTGGGTCGAGTCAGGCTCGAAACAAGCCCATCACTCCAATTGGGTGATCGAAGCTTGATTCAGAGTAGGAATCCAATTGGGTCGAGTCAAGCTTGAATTGACAGCATGGCTCCAATTGGGGCGATTAATGCTCCACTTGGAGTAGGAATCCAATTGGGTCAAGTCAGGATCAAAATGAGCCTATTGCTCCAATTGGGTCGATTGAGGCTTGATTCGGATTAGGTATCCAATTGGGTCGAGTCAGGCTGAATACTAGAGCATGACTCCCAATTGGGTCAACCGAAGCTTGACTCGGAGCAGGAATCCAACTAGGTCGAGTCAGACTCGATTTGAGAGCATGGCTAACTATGTCTACTAAGGCTCCATTCAGAGCAAGAATCCAATTGGGCCGAGTCAGGCTTGCAACGAGCCCATCACTCCAATCGGGTCGACTGAGGCTTGATTTGAAGTGGGAATCCAATTGGGTTGAGTCAGGCTAAAAACAAGAGTATGGCACCAATTGGATCGATTGAGGTTCCATTTGGAGCAAGAATCCAATTGGATTGAGTTAGGATCAAGTCAAGAGTATGGCTGATACAAACCTCGCCCACAACATGGTGAAACAAAATATCAAAATATGGAATAGAACTCTAGATCTGCAAGAACAAGTTTCGAAAGTATGGACTTTGACTTGTTACCTAACAAGACAAGAACCAAAGCTACGATTTGTTGAGATGCCACACCAAGAAACTCAAGAAACTCCCAAGGACCAAGGTGATAAGTCAGGTTGTTAAACGCCACAAGAATATATTGTTAAGTTCACAAAAGTCTTCTTAAGAACCAAAAAAATAACTTTTCTCACCAAAAGGAATCATTCATCTCCCCCGTCATGTTGAAACATGCCTATTTATAGGTGACCATGCACACGTGGTCTATCCTTCATCCGCTAGTGTGTGCACGTGCCTTCTCCATCTATGCACGCCTTCCATCCATGCGTGCGCTTGCCGAATGTGCATAGACCTACCTTCTGTGTGTACACGTATCAGATCTGAGCTAACTTGCCTCTACATGCACGCATGCCAGATCTGGGCTGACTTGCCTTCTATGCACATGCGTGCCATATCTGGGTATGCCTTCCATCTGCGTAGGCCCTTGCCAGATCCGCATATGCTTGCCCAACTTTTGTGCACCTTCCATTCATGCGCACTACATGCGTGCCCTTGCCAAACTTGGTTCACCATCCATAGTGAACATGTTTAGCTATTCCTTTTGAACTTCTCGAACTAAGCCATTGATCGCTTCCTTGAACTTCTTAGCTTAAGCTCTCATGATAGGACTGCTTAGAAGTTGAATTGGATCAGCTTGTGAAGCCCTAATCCAATTAGCTCCCTTGTTTCCATCATTCTCCCCCTCTTGAAAAGGATTTGTTCTTAAACCGTCACCTATATCAAAAGGAGATAAATCAGAAACATTAAAACTCACACTAACACCATACTCACTTGGTAAGTCAAGCCTGTAGGCATTGTCATTGATATGCTCCACCACTTGAAATGGTCCATCACCCCTCGGAAGAAGTTTAGAACACCAGTGTTCGGAAAAGCATTTCTTCCTCATATGCAACCACACCCAATCTCTTGGTTCAAACACAACCCATTTGCGGCCTTTATTAGCCTGTTTAGGATATTCCTCTCTATGTTCATCCGTGCCTTCTCATGAATGTCTCACAAATTCAGCTTTTTGCTTGCCATCTAAGTTAACACACTCACTCAAAGGTAAAGGAGTTAAATCCAAAGGAGTTAATGGATTATAAACTATAGATAATTTCAAATGGTGAAAACTTAGTTGTAGAATGAACACTTCTCTTATAAGCAAATTCAACATATAGCAAACTCGAAATGAGAGCATATCTCCAATTAGGTCGACTGAGGCTCCATTGAAAGTAGGAATCCAATTGGGTTGAGTCAGTCGACCCAGTTAGAGCAATTCTCTCATTTTGAGCCTCAATTGAACCAATTGGAGCCATGCTCTTGTCTCAAGCCTCAATCAACCCAATTCGATTCCAGCTCCAAATGGAGCCTCAATCGACTTAGTTGGAGCAATGATCTCGAGCCTCAACCAAATCAATTAGAGCCATAACCATGGAAACCAATGTAGTAATGAAAAGGGAATGTATCTCTGTTGTCTTTCAATCTGGCAAGTCCTCCCATGAGACAAGAGGCTTTCCTCTTCCCACAAAATAAAAGGCTTTACTCTTTCGTGACATGACTTGAGAAGTAGTATTGACCCTCTCAATTATGTTGTTCTTACTAAATCAAATATCTAAACTATTCATGCGGCCCTTCAAAGTTTATAAAGAGAAAAGGATACATAGCATCCTAATAACCCATCTTAAGAGTTATCGGCTCTCTAGTGGAACCTTCAAGGCTTCAAGTAATCACTCCCCAATGCTCACGAGCTGTCCAGAACATCGGATTCCCAGACCAACTTAGAGACTCTAGCTCGCTAGTAGTACTTCATTGGCATTCAAATGACCTTAGCAACGACCCAGTTAAATAGGTCTAAACTTGCATTTCTTACATCAAGGCAAAGTCCTATCTAAGATGTTGTCCTTTCACGGGAGTGATTCAAAGAGCATGCAGCAAGCATAACCTACAATGGAAAGTACTAAGAATTACAGGAAATAAAATAGGACAGCTCTTATCTCAAGCCTTAATCAATCCAACTAGATTCCTGCACCGAATGAAGCCTCAGCCGACTCAGTTGGAGCCATGTTCTTAATTTGAGCCTAACTTGATCTAATCAGATTCCTGGTCGGAATCAAGCTTTAGTCAACCCCATTAGACCCATGCTCTCATTTTTAGCCTAAAGTGACCCTATTAGATTCCTGCTCTGAATCGAGTCTCAGTCGACCCAATTGGAGCGATAGGCTCGTTTCGAGCCTAACTCGACCCAATTGGATTCCTACTTCAAATGGAGCCTCGGTTAGACCCAATTGGAGTGATAGGCTCATTTCAAGCCTAACTCGGCCCAATTGGATTCCTACTTCAAATGGAGCCTTGGTTGACCCAATTGGAGCCATGCTTTTGACTGAGGCTTAAGACAAGAGCATGGCTCCAATTGGATCAGGTGAGGCTTGAGACAAGAGCATGCTCCATTTGAAGTAGGAATCCAATTGGGTCGAGTTAGGCTCGAAACGAGCCTATCACTCCAATTGGTCGACTAAGACTCGATTCAGAGCAGGAATCCAACTTGGTCATGTTAGGCTAAAAATGGTAGCATGGTCCAATTGGGTCGACTGAAGCTCTATTCCGACCAAAAGTCCAATTGGATCAAGTCAGGATCGAATCGAGAGCACGGCTCTAACTGGCTTGACTGAGGCTCCATTCAGTGTAGGAATCTAGTTGGATTGATTGAGGCTTGAACAAGATCTATCCTTTTTTGTTTCCTATAGTCCTTGGTTAGTGATTTCTATTGTAGGTTATGCTTGTTGTATACTCTTTGAATCATCTCTCATAAAATAACAGCATCTTAGGTAGGACTTCGCCTTGATATGGGAATTGCGAGTTTAGACCATGTTTAACTAAGTCATTGTTATGGTCATTTGAGTGCCAATGAAGGTACCACTGGCGAGTTAGAGTCTCTAAGTTGATCTGGGAAATCGATGTTCTAGAGAGCTTGTGAGCATTGGGGAGTGATTACTTGAAGTCTTAGAAGGTTCCACTAGCGAGCCTATAACTCTTGAGATGGATTAGTGTGCAGTGTATCCTTTTTTTTTTATAAACTTTGAAGGGCCCCAAGAATTGTTTAGGTATTTGATTTAGAGAGAATAGCATAATAGAGAGGGTCGATACTACTTCTCAAGCTGTGTCACGAAAGAGTAATGCCTTTCATATTGTGCAAAGAGTAAAGCCTCTTGTCTCGTGGGAGGACTTGCCTGATTGAAAGATAACAGAGATGCGTTCCCTTTTCTTTATTGTATTGGTTTGTATGGTCATGGCTCCAATTGATTTGGCTGAGGGTCGAAAGGAGAGCATTGGTCCAACTGCATCGACTGAGGCTCCCTTCGGAGCAGGAATTGAATTGGGTTGATTGAGGCTTGAGACAAAAGCATGGCTCCAATTGGTTCGGTTGAGGCTCAAAACAAGAGAATTGCTCCAACTGGGTCAACTGACTCAACCCAATTGGATTCCTACTTCGAATGGAGCCTCAGTTGACCCTGTTGGAGATATGTTGTTGTTTTGAGCCTCAACCGAACCAATTGGAGCCATGCTCTTGTCTCAAGCCTCAACGAACCAAATTAGATTCCTACTCCAAAAGGAGCCTTAGTCGACCCAGTTGGAGCAATGCTCTTGTTTCAAGCCTCACTTGATCCAACTAGAGCCATGCTCTTGCCTCAAGCCTCAATCAAGAAAATGGCTCCAATCATGTCGACCGAGGCCCCATTTAAAGTAGGAATCCAATTGGGTCAAGTTAGGCTCGAAACGAGCCTATCGCTCCAATTGGGTAGACTAAGACTCGTTCGGAGCATTAATCCAACTGGGTCGCATTAGGCTGAAAATGGGAGCGTGGGTCCAATTGGGTCGGCTAAAGCTCGATTCCGATCAGGAATTTGATTGGATCGAGTCAGGATCGAATGAGAGCATGGCTCCTACTGGATCAGTTGAGGCTCCATTCGATGCAGGAATCTAGTTCGATTTATTAAGGCTTGAGACAAGAGCTATCCTTTTTTATTTCCTATAGTCCTCGGTTAGGGCTTTCCATTGTAGGTTATGCTTGTATGCTCTTTGAATCATCTCCCATGAAAGGATAGCATCTTAGGTAGGAGTTTGCCTTGATGTGGGAATTGCAAATTTAGATCGTGATTAATCGGATTGTTGTTAAGGTCGTTTGAGTGCCAATGAAGGTGCCACTAGTGAGCTATAGTCTCTAAGTTGGTCTGGGAAACCAGTGTTCTAGAGCTCATGAGCATTGGGGAGTGATTACTTGAAGAATTGAAGGTTCCACTAGCGAGCCGATAACTCTTGAGATGAGTTATTAGGGTGCAGTGTATCCTTTTCTCTTTACAAACTTTGAAGGGCCCCATGAATTGTTTAGGTATTTGATTTAGGGAGAATAGCAAAATAGAGAGAGTCAATACTACTTCTCAAGTCCTATCACGGAAGAGTAAAGCCTTTTATTTCATGGGAAGAGCAAAGTCTCTTGTCTCGTGGGAAGACTTGCTTGATTGAAAGATAACAGAGATATGTTTCCTTTTCTTTACTGTATTGGTTTGCATGGTCATGGCTCCAATTGATTTGGCTGAGGCTCGAAATAAGAACATTGCTCCAACTGGGTCAACTGAGGCTCCATTCGGAGTAGGAATCAAATAGGGTTGATTGAAGTTTGAGATAAAGCATGGCTCCAATTTATTTGGTTGAAGCTCAAAATGAGAGAATTGCTCCAACTGAGTCAATTGACTCAACCCAATTGGATTCCTACTTCGAATGGAGCCTCAGTTAACCCAGTTGGAGATATGCTCTCATTTTGAGCCTCGGTTGAACCAATTGGAGCCATGCTCTTGTCTTAAGCCTTAATGAACCCAATTAGATTCCTACTCTAATTAGAGCCTTAGTCAACCCAGTTGGAGCAATGCTCTTGATTCAAGCCTCACCTGATCCAATTGGAGCTGTGCTCTTGCTTCAAGCCCCAATCAAGAGCATGGCTCCAATTAGGTCGACTAAGGCCCCATTTGAAGTAGGAATCCAATTGGGTTGAGTAAGGCTCGAAACAAGCCTATTGGTCCAATTGGGTCAACCGAGACTTGATTCAGAGTAGGAATCCAACTGGGTTGCGTTAGGTTGAAAATGAGAGCATGGGTCCTATTGACTGAGGCTCCATTCGATGCAAGAATCTAGTTGGATTGATTGAGGCTTGAGACAAGAGTTGTCCTTTTTTGTTTCCTATAGCCTCGGTTAGTGCTTTCCATCTTAGGTTATGCTTATTGTATGCTCTTTGAATCATCTCCCATGAAAGGATAGCATCTTAGGTAGGAGTTCACCTTGATGTGGGAATTGCAAATTTAGTCTGTGTTTAATCGAGTCGTTGTTAAGGTCATTTGAGTGCCAAGGAAGGTGCCACTGGTGAGCTAGAGTCTCTAAATTGGCCTACAAATCCAGTGTTCTGAAGAACTCATGAGCATTGGGAAGTGATTACTTGAAGCCTTGAAGGTTCCACTAGCGAGCTGATAACTCTTGACATGGGTTATTAGGGTGCATTCTTTTCTCTTTATAAACTTTGAAGGGCCCCATGAATTGTTTAGGTATTTGATTTAGGGAGAACAGCAAAATAGAGAGAGTCAATACTACTTCTCAAGTTCTATAATGGAAGAGTAAAGCCTTTTATTTCATGGGAAAAGCAAAGTCTCTTGTCTCATGGGAGGACTTGCTTGATTGAAAGATAACAAAGATACATTTCCTTTTCTTTACTGTATTGGTTTGCATGGTCATGGCTCCAATTGATTTGGCTGAGGCTCGAATTGAGTGCATTGCTCCAACTGGGTTGACTAAAGCTCCATTCGAAGCAGGAATCGAATTGGGTTGATTGAGGCTTGAGACGAGAGCATGGCTCCAATTTATTCGGTTGAAGCTCAAAACAAGAGAATTGCTCCAACTGGGTCAATTGCTCAACCCAATTGGATTCCTGCTTCGAATGGAGCCTCAGTTGACCCAGTTGGAGATATGCTCTCATTTTGAGCCTCGACCAAACCAATTGGATCCATGCTCTTGTCTCAAGCCTCAATGAACCCAATTAGATTCCTGCTCTGAATGGAGCCTCAGTTGACCCAGTTGGAGCAATGCTCTTGTTCAAGCCTCACTCGATCTAATTGGAGCTGTGCTTTTGTCTCAAGCCCCAATCAAGAGCATGGCTCCAATTGGATCGACCAAGGCTCCATTTGAAGTAGGAATCCAATTGGATCGAGTTAGGCTCAAAACAAGCTTATCACTCCAATTGGGTCGACTTAGACTCGATTCAGAGTAAGAATCCAACAGGGTTGCGTTAGGCTGAAAATGAGAGCATGGGTCCAATTGGGTCGACTAAAGCTTGATTTCGACTAGGAATCTGACTAGATCGACTTAGGCCCAAATTGAGAGCATGGCTCCAATTGGGTCGGTTGAGGCTCCATTCGGTGCAGGAATCTAGTTGGATTGATTAAGGCTTGAGATAAGAGCTTCCCTTTTTTGTTTCCTGCAGTCCTCGGTTAGTGCTATCGTAGGTTATGCTTGCTGTATGATCTTTAAATCATCTCCCATGAAAGGACAGCATCTTAGGTAGGACTTCGCCTTGATGTGGGAATTGCTAGTTTAGATCGTGTTTAATGGTGTTATTGTTAAGGTCGTTTGAGTGCCAATGAAGATACTATGGTGAGCTAGAGTCTCTAAGTTGGTCTAGGAATCCGGTGTTCTAGAGAGCTCGTGAGCATTGGGGAGTGATTACTTGAAGCCTTGAAGGTTCTACTAGCAAGCTGATAACTCTTGATATGGGTTATTAGGGTGCAGTGTATCCTTTTCTCTTTATAAACTTTGAAGGGCCCCATGAATTATTTAGGCATTTGATTTAGGGAGAACAACATAATAGAGAGGGTCAATACTACTTCTCAAGTCGTGTCACGAAAGAGTAAAGCCTTTTATTTCATGGGAAGAGTAAAGCCTCTTGTCTCATCGAAGGACTTGCCTGATTGAAAGATAATAGAGATACGTTTCCCTTTCTTTACTGTATTGGTTTGCATGGTCATAGCTCCGATTGAATTAGCTAAGGCTCATAAAGAGAGCATTGCTCCAATTGAGTCGATTGAGGCTCCATTTGGAGCAAGAATCGAATTCGGTTGATTGAGGTTGAGACAAGACCATGGCTCCAATTGGTTTGGTTGAGGCTCAAAATGAGAGAATTGCTCCAACCGGGTCGATTGACTCAACCCAATTGGATTCCTGCTTTGAATGGAACCTCAGTTGACCCAGTTGGAGAATATGCTCTCATTTTGAGCCTTAGCTGAACCAATTGGAGCCATGCTCTTGTCTCAAGCGTAAATGAACCCAATTAGATTCCTACTCCGAATGGAGCCTCAGTCGACCCAGTTGGAGCAATGCTCTTGTTTCAAGCCTCACCTAATCCAATTGGAGCCATCTCTTGTCTCAAGCCTCAGTCAAAAGCATGGCTCCAATTGGGTCAACCGAGGCTCCATTTGAAGTAGGAATCGAATTGGGTCGAGTTAGGCTCGAAATGAGCCTATCACTCCAATTGGGTCAACTGAGACTCGATTTAGAGTAGGAATCCAATTGGGTTGTGTTAGGCTAAAAATGAGAGCATGGGTTCAATTGGGTCAACTGAAGCTCTATTTTGACTAAGAATCTGATTGGATCAAGTCAGGCTCGAATCGAGATAATGGCTCCAATTGGGTCGACTGAGGCTCCGTTTGGTGAAGGAATCTAGTTGGATTGATTGAGGCTTGAGACAAGAGCTATCCTTTTTTGTTTCCTGTATTCCTCAGTTAATTCTTTCTATCGTAGGTTATGCTTGCTAGATGCTCTTTGAATCATTTCCTGTGAAAGGTCAGCATCTTAGGTAGGACTTCGCCTTGATGTGGGAATTGCGAGTTTAAACTATGTTTAACCGGGTCGTTGTTAAGGTCATTTGAGTACCAATGAAGGTATCACTGGCGAGCTAGAGTCTCTAAGTTGGTCTATGAATCCGGTGTTCTGGAGAGCTTGTGAGCATTGGGGAGTGATTACTTGAAGCGTTGAAGGTTCCACTACCGAGTCGATAACTCTTTAGATGGGTTATTAGGGTGCAGTGTATTCTTTTCCCTTTATAAACTTTGAAGGGCCCCATGAATTGTTTAGGTATTTGATTTAGGGAGAATAGCAAAATAGAGGGGTCAATACTAATTCTCAAGTCATGTCACAGAAGAATAAAGCCTTTTATTTCATGGGAAGAGCAAAGCCTCTTATCTTGTGGGAAGACTTGTGATATGAGCCTCACCAACAATGTGGTGAAATCCAAAATTGAAATATGGAATAGAACCCTAGATTTGCAGGAACAAGTTTTGAAAGGATGGTCTTTGACCCATTACCTAGCAAGACAAGAACCAAAGCCATGATTTGTTGAGATGCCACACCAAGAAACTCAAGAAACTCCCAATGATCAAGGTGATAAGTCAGGTTATTGAACGCCATAAGATTATCTTGATAAGTTCACAAGAGTCTTCTTAAGAACCAAGAAAGGCACATTTTTTCACCAAAAGGAATTGACTCTCATTCATGTTGAAAATGCCTATTTATAGGCTGATTACATTCAAATCCTAAATTAAAATAAGAAAATTAAAATAAGGAAAGGGAAAATAAGGAAAGCCCCCCTCCTCCCATTCACGCCCATGCCTATTATAGATTGCCATGCGCTCGTGGTCTATCCTTGGTCCTTATTCAAATTAGCTTTAATGACATAGACCAATCTTGATTCACCATCAGTAGTGATCATGTTCAGCTCTCCCCTTTGGACTTCTCGGACTAAGATGTTGATCGCTTCCTTGAACTTCTTAGTTTGAGCTCTCATGACAGGACCACTTGAAACTTAAATTGGATCAGCTTATGAAGCCCTAGTCTGATTAGCTCCCTTATTTCCATCATTCTCCCCCTCTTGAAAAGGATTTGTCCTCAAATCATCACCTACATCAAAAGGAATAAATTAGAATCATTAAAACTAGCACTAACACCATACTCACTTGGTAAGTTAAGCTTGTAAGCATTGTCATTGATATGCTCCACCACTTGAAATGGTCCATCACCCCTTAGAAGAAGTTCAGAATGCCAGTGTTCGGAAAAGCATTCCTTTCTCATATGCAACCATACCCAATCTCCTGATTCAAACATTACCCATTTGCAGCTCTTATTAGCTTGTTTAGCATATTGCTCGATTCTTCTCTCTATGTTCATCCGTGCCTTCTCATGAATCTGTCTCACGAATTTAGCTTTTTGCTTGCCATCTAAGTTAACACGCTCACTCAAAGGTAAAGAAAGGAGTTAAATCCAAAGGAGTCAATGGATTAAAACCATAGACAATTTCAAACGATGAAAACTTAGTTGCAGAATGCACACTTTTGTTATAAACAAATTCAACATGTAGCTAACAATCTTCTCAAGTTTTTAAATTCTTTTGAATGATAGCACGCAATAAAGTAGATAAAGTCCTATTTATTACTTCAGTTTGACCATCAGTTTGCAGATAACAAGTAGTAGAAAATAATAACTTAGTTCCCAACTTCCCCCACAAGGTCTTTCAAAAGTAACTCAAGAACTTTGCATCTCTATCAAAAACAATACTCATAGGCATGCCATGCAACCTAACAATCTCCTTGAAAATCAACTTAGCTATATAAGAGGCATCATCAGTTTTATTACATTCAATGAAGTGTGCCATTTTAGAGAACCTATCTACAACCATAAAAACCAAGTCTCTCCCCTTCAAAACAAAGTCCATAGAAATGTCAACCCGGTTCACTTGGAATAGGAAGTGGCATATATAATTCATGTGGGTTGCTGCCTAGATTTAGCTTGTCTACATGTAATGCATCTCTCACAAATTCTCTCTACATCATGTTTTATATGCAGCCAAAAGAAATGCTAATGCAAAATGCCTAAGGTTTTGGCTACCCCAAAGTGTCCCATTAAACCGCCACCATGTGCTTCTCTAACTAACAACTCACGCAAAGAAGAATGAGGAATGCAAAGTTTATTTTTTCGAAACAAAAACCCCTCATGCAAGTAGTACTTCCCACATGCCCCCTTTATGCAATCTTTAAACACATCTCCAAAATCTGAATCCATGCATACAACTCTTTAATGTACTCAAATCCAAGCAATTTAGCATCAAGAGTTGAAAATAAAGCATACCTGCGAGATAGTGCATCAGCAACTACATTTTCCTTACCTTGCTTGTATTTGATCACATATGGAAATGTCTCAATGAATTCTATCCACTTGGCATGGCATTTATTCAACTTGTGCTACCCCTTCAAATGCTTCAAGGATTCATGATCTATGTGAATCACAAACTCCTTCGGCCAAAGATAATGTTGCCAATTCTCTAAAGTCCGAACTAATGCATACATTTCTTTGTCATAAGTGGAATAGTTTAGGTCTACCCCACTTAATTTCTCAATAAAGTATATAATTGGTCTTCCTTGTTGCATCAGAACACCTCCAATGCCTATACCTAAAGCATCACACTCAATTTCAAACGTTTTAGTGAAATTAGGTAAGACAAGTAAAGGGGCATTGGTCAGCTTTTCCTTGATCAATTTGAATGCCTTCTCTTGTTCCTTTCCCTAGTTAAACGAAACATTCTTCTTGATGACTTCGGTTAAACGTGCAGCAATGCTACTAAAATTCCAAACAAATCATCGGTAAAAACTATCCAAGGCATGAAAACTTCTTACCTACCTAATGGAAGTTGGCATTGGCCACTCTTGGATGGCCTTCACATTTTCTTCATCCACCTCAATCCCTTTAGCACTAACAGCAAAGCCAAGAAACACAAGCTTATCCATGCAAAAAGTGCACTTTTTTGGGTTAGCAAAAACTTTTCTTTCCTAAGAACACCTAAAACCAGTGCCAAATGCTCAACATGATTATCCAAGTTTTTGCTATAAATTAGGATATCATCAAAGTAGACAACCATAAATTTACCAATGAAAGCACGCAAAACATGGTTCATAAGTCGCATGAAAGTATTAGGTGCATTAGTTAACCCAAAAGGCATAACTAACTATTCATACAAACCATATTTTGTTTTAAATGCAGTTTTTCATTCATCACCTTCTTTCATCCTAATTTGATGGTATCCACTTTTAAGATCAATTTTTGAGAACACACAAGAACCATGCAATTCATCAAGCATATCATCTACCTAGGAATGGGATGGTGGTACTTTACCATAATGTTGTTGATAGCTTAACAATCTACACACATCCTCCATGTTCCATCCTTCTTAGGTACCAACAAAACCGGAACTGCACAATGGCTCATACTCTCACGCACATACCCCTTTTCCAACAACTCACTTTCTCGCCTTTGAAGTTCCTTTGTCTCCTCTAGATTACTTCTATAGGCTGGTCGATTTAGAATTGCTGCACTGGGTATGAAGTCAATTTGATGTTCAGCTCCCCTAATTGGAGGTAAACCATAAGGTACCTCTTCAAGAAATACATCTTCAAATTCCTACAAAAGAGAAAGAACGTTGCTTGGTAAAGAACCGGCAAGATCATTAGTACATAAAAAGGCCTCCTTGGACATGAATACTATAAGGGGCTGATTAGAAAATAATGCTTTCTTGATCTCACTTTTCTTTGCAATGAAACTGAATTTTTTTTTCTCTTTCTCTCACTATGGCTGAAATCCCTTCTCTCTCCTTTCCACTTTGTCTTGCATTTTTTTCTTTCTCAATTTCTTTTCTCTTAATTTCGGCCTTCTTTTCTTTCTCTCTTCTTTTCACTTGCCTTTTGCAACTTCAGTTGGTCTTCAAGAACCTGTTTTGGAGTTAATAGCATGAGAGATATGGGCTGCTTTTTAATGGTAAATGAATACCTATTAGTGACACCATCATGTGTGACTCATCGATCGTACTACCATGGTCTTCCAAATAGGATGTGACATGCATGCATCGGTACCACATCACAAAGAACCTCATCCTCGTACTTGCCAATAGAAAACGCCACCAACACTTTCTATTCACCTTGATTTCTCTGCAACTGTTTAACCATTGGAGTCGGTATGGTCGCGGATGTTTCGAGGTAGTCAATGCCAATTTCTCCACTAGTTCGACGCTGGCCAAATTTGTGTAACTCTCACCATCAATGATAACACTGCAAACCTTGTTATTTACAAAGCACCGAGTATGAAACAAGTTCTCTCGTTGGTTGTTTTCCTCCTCCTTAATCTAAACACTAAGAACTCACCTCGCCACCAATGCTTCTCCTTCCACAGCAATATTGCCCATCATAAGCATCTTCAAGAGGTGGCATATCATCTACTTCATCTTCTTGCTCATCCTCCGACTCCATCTTTCCTTGAGCATTTATAACCATCACTCTTTTGTTTGGACATTGGCTCGCTATGTGACCCCTGCCTTGACATTTGAAGCACTTAATATCTCAATTTTGAGAATTAAAAGAGTTAGGTTTAACTTGAGAACTTTGGCTAGTCATGGCTTGTTTTGGCTTAGATTTTGATTTTGCAGCCGGTTTCTCCTCTTTCCTCCCATAATTGGATTTTCATAGGGAAGAACCCAAACTATAGCCTGCACGTGTACCACCCCTCCTCTTGATTTGTTGCTCTACTAAGATGGCCATGTGCACCATATCTTCCAACTCCAAATAATGTTGCATCTCTACCCTATCTTGAATCTCTTAATTTAATCCTTGCAAAAACCTAGCCATGGTTGCCTCTCGATCTTCTTCCACATTGGCCCAGATTGTGGTAATCTCCATCTCCTGAAAATACTTCTCCACACTTCAATTTCCTTGTCTAAGACCTTGCAACTTTTTGTACAGCCCTCGATAGTAATGACTTGGCACAAATCGCCTTCTCATCACTACCTTCATTTCTTCCCATTTCTTGATCGGACACTTTTTGTTTCTTCACTTATTCATCATTAATTGATCCCACCAAACAATAGCGTAATCAGAGAACTCAATGGCAGCAAGCTTTACCTTTTTTAACTCCGAGTAGTTGTGACAATCAAACACCAACTCCACCTTCCTCCCATTCTAGATAGACTTTCGGGTCATTCTTTCCTTGAAATGAAGGAATCTTCATCTTAATACTCCCCATATCATGGTCTTCTCGGTTCCAAACCACTCTATTCCATCCACCATATCTCCTTATGCCAACAATTGAGTCTCGATCATCTTCTCCAACAAACTCATCCTAACAGAATTCCTCATTATCCAATCTCACTTCCCTTGGCTGAACTCTCTCCCTTCTTTGTACATTAGGAACATTACGTGGTATCTCCAAACATGTATTCTCCATCTGATCTATCCGTTCATGTACCTGTTCCATCTCAGCCCTTAAAAGTCTCTTCATCTCACTTGTTATAAAGCCTCCATGATAAATTTAGGATCAACCATTCCTTGAGAACTTTTCAAAGGAGCTCTATCTTTATTGTTCGACATTTTCTGCAAAACAATGTTAGAAATAATAGGAAATAAAAGATCTCACCCACTCCCTCACGTGTTTCACTCAAAGAATAAATAACTCAATTTCACTCATGTTTTCTCTTAATATTGTTGACTTTTATTCCTCTTATGGTCTCACACACTCTTGCCTTTTTCTGCTCTTTGTATCTTCTTTAGTTCTTAATTAGACTCAAGGAACCAGCCACAAATAGTAGCAAATCAAGATGAAAATCAACCAAACAAATTACAAAGAATATTGATCCTTAAAAAAAAGGAATTAAGCAAATAGTAGATTAGGTTTAGGAAGCACAAGACAATACCGAAATTGCCAAGCAAAATTTTAGGCTACGGCATAACATGAAATTCGTGGTCCTTTTGATTTCTTTCTCTCTCTTTTTTTCATCTCTCTTTTTTTTTCTTTCTTTTTTTTTCTTTTTTTGTCTCTTTTTTTTCCTTTTTTTGTCTCTTTTTTTTCCTTTTTTTTTTGGGATATCACGAACAAGCCCGTCAAAATTCAACACAAACTAAAATTCAAACTTACTGGAATTCAAAACCAATTAGAATTCAGCCAAGAATAGACCCTGTAAATCCTAATTGGCAATGAAGACCCTCAAGAATCCCTACAACAAAATTTGCAGCAAGGGCAACAAATAACAAGAGAAAACCTAGGTTCAGAATTAATTTAAATAAGAAAAGCAATAAAGGATAAATGAAACCTGTCTTAGAATCAGGCTCTGATACCAAACTGATACGAACCTCATCCACAATGTGGTGAAACCCAATATCGAAATATAGAATAGAACCCAGATCTGCAAGAACAAGTTTCAAAAGGATGGACTTTGACCCATTACCTAGCAAGACAAGAACCAAAGCCACGATTTGTTGACACGCCACCCCAAGAAACTCAAGAAACTCCCAAAGACCAAAGTGATAAGTCAGATTGTCAAATTCCACAAGAATATCTTGATAAGTTCACAAGAGTCTTCTTAAGAACCAAGAAAAACACATTTTCTCACCAAAAGGAATTGATTCTCATTCATGTCAAAAATGACTATTTATAGGTTGATTACATTCAAATCCTAAATTAAAATAAGGAAATTAAAATAAGGAAAGGGAAAATAAGGAAAGCTTTCCTCCCTGAAAGAATAGTGCTCTGAAAGCTAATCATATTTCTTATGTATTAGGGGTTTTTCTATAAAATTCTTTTGACTCATGAATGATATTGATAAAAGGCATTTTGATTCATCATATGTTGTATCTTATAACTTTTTTGTTTTAAGAATATGATGAATCCCATAGATTAGGGCAATGGATTTACGGTTATGATGAAGTTCATAACAGTGAGACTTAAGATCTTATAAACCCTAATCTAGAATATTCCTAGTCGAAGGATCATCGAGTAGGGGATCGATGTTTCCAAAAAGACTAGCACATTCTATGTATACTCGATGGAGAGAGTGGTTGGTCTTACGACCACTTGTGTAAAATACTAATACAAGGATGTGGGTGCTCATCAAGGTATGAGTTCACTGAATTGATCTGTAATGAGAACATCTTATGGAAGTCTTACTTGTCAAAAGATGATTTTTTTAGTGGGAGTTGTGCAAATGATTCTTAGACCTGAGATCACCATGGAATCTTGTACACATGAATTCATATTTTTTTTCATACTCATTCATGACTTAGCCATGTACGGGGTGTTCATGGATATGGTGAATTATGTATGAAGATTGTGAGTAGGTCAACAAGGAATCGAATACTCCTAGTAAGAGGAGTATTTATCCTATATAATCTCATCAAATGATAACTCAGGAAGTCTTTGATCAAAGTATGATGATATTAGAAATGGTTTCTAATCTTTCATCGGTTGAGTCTTTACTAGTGATTTGAGATTCAAATGAATAAAGTGTTAGGGTTTGACAATTTTTCATACCCATCGCTTATTCGGGATAAAGAGAGATCGAAGGATTGAATTGTATGGTAACTTGCCACTGAAGGGTATTTTGGTAATTTTTATCAAATTTCTCATTTTGGGTAGGCATGATACATTGCTAGACATCAATCATGTCTTGTAGGTTTTCATGAATTAAATTAATTGAATTCATGAGTCAATTTGAAAGATGGTTCAAATTGGCATCTAGGGTTAGCTCAATTTGACCTAATTCGATTAGTTAATTTTTAATCGAAATAAATCGATATAAACCTAGACCTACTGCTAGTTGGATGAGGAACCTAATGGGTCATACACAAAAGGAACTGATCAAGGGTCTAATTGGATTAGATCATGTTTGCAAGATAGATATGCTAGCACTTGTTGCAAACCCTAGCTCGAATTGGATTCGAATATGATTCTTGTATTATTAGGTTAATTTAATATGATTAGATTATGACCTAATGTGGGTTGGCCAAGAATTGAAACCCAATTGGCTTTATTTAGACCATTGGATGTCTCTTTGAATAATGGATCTGGATCATTATTAGCGGCTCAATCTAGACCATTAGATGGCTCCCTGGATGAAGGACCTGGACCATTGGTTGTCACATGAATCTGGACCATTAGATGGCATCTGAATCTAGACCATTGGATTATCATGAAATAAGTGTGGGGTGAGGTTATCAGCGTGAGAAGGCTGATAGCGCATGGATAAGGCGTATCAGGTAAATTTTTGAGTGAATACATCTTTTCGCTCTCTTAGATGCGCCCCTCCCCTTAGCGCCTCATCATGATGAGGCGCTACCCTTGGGACATGCCTCATCATGGTAAGAAGTGTGGATAGGATGCATCCCTTGGTGATGCATCCCTTTGCCTCTTATAAATAGGAGTGCATCCCAAGGTTTAAAGATATAAAAAAATCCATCCAAAGAGAAATCAATTCCCTCTCTTTCTTATTTTATTTCTCTTATATGTCTTATCCTAAACCAAGACAAGGAGGTCTTCTTCAGAACAAGAGACTATCTTGTCCTAAACCAAGACAAGGAGGTCTTCTTTAGGATAAGACCTAAACCAGGAAAAGGAGGTCTTCTTTAGGATAAGAGGCTTTGAAGGGTTTTTTTGTAAGAGAAAGAAAAATTAGAAGGGAAAGAAAGCAAGCCAATCAAATCCTTTGGAAAGATTAAGCATCAAGGATCAAAGTTTTGAAGGAGCTAGAGTCTTGAACCTAGTTCCTGTATGGATCACCTTTGGAGGGCATACACTTGTGTGCCTAGTGGAATAAAGGATATTAGCATTATAGGTATTCTTCAATAACTCAATATATTGCCTTGTTAGTTGATATATCAAGGGATCCTGGATCTAGGGTTTCAGTTGATTAGGGTTTTAAAGTTTAAAAATTTTAAAATTTGGTCTTCTGTTACGCAACACTCCCCCCATTCACACCCATGCCTATTTGTAGATTGCCATGCATGCGTGGTCTATCCTTGGTCCTTATTCAAATTAGCTTTAATGACAAGGATCAATCTTGGTTCACCATTAATAGTGATCGTGTTCAGCTCTTCCCTTTGGACTTCCTCGAAATAAGCCATTGATCGCTTCCTTGAACTTCTTAGTTTGAGCTCTTGTGACAAGACCACTTGGAACTTGAATTGGATTAGCTTGTGAAGCCCTAGTCTGATTAGCTCCCTTGTTTCCATTAATTTGCCTGATTGAAAGATAGCAGAGATATGTTCCCTTTTCTTAACTGTACTGGTTTGCATTGTTATGGCTCCAATTGAGTTGGCTGAGGCTTGAAATGAGAGCATTGTTCCAACTAGGTCAATTGAGGCTCCATTCCAAGTAGGAATAGAATTGGGTTGATTGAGGCTTGAAACAAGAGCATGGCTCCAATTGGTTTGGCTGAGGCTCAAAACGAGAGAATTGCTCCAACTGGGTCAACTGACTCAACCCAATTGGATTCCTACTTCGAATGGAGCCTCAGTTGACCCAGTTGGAGATATGCTCTCGTTTTGAGCCTCAGCCGAATCAATTGGAACCATGCTCTTGTCTCAAGCTTCAATGAACCCAATTAGATTCCTGCTTCGAAAGAAGCCACAGTCGACCCAGTTGGAGCAATGCTCTAGTTTTAAGCCTCACCCGATCCAATTGGAGCCATGCTCTTGTCTCAAGCCTCGATCAAGAGCCTGGCTCCAATTGGGCCGACCGAGGCTCCATTTGAAGTAGAAATCCAACTGGGTCGAGTTAGGCTTGAAATGAGCCTATTGCTCCAATTGGGTTGATTGAGACTTGATTCAGAGTAGGAATCTAATTGGGTATTGTTAGGCTAAAAATGAGAGCATGGGTCCAATTGGGTCGACTAAAGCTTGATTTTGACCAGGAATCTGATTTGATCGAGTTAGGCTCGAATCGAGAGCATGGCTCTAACTGGGTCAGCTGAGGCTCCATTCGGTGCTGGAATCAAGTTTGATTGATTGAGGCTTAAGACAAGAGCTCTCCTTTTTGTTTTCTGTAGTCCTCAGTTAGTGCTTTCCATTGTAGGTTATGCTTGCTGCATGCTCTTTGAACCATCTCCTGTGAAAGGATAGCATCTTAGGTAGGACTTTGCCTTGATGTGGGAATTATGAGTTTAGACTGTGTTTAACTGGATCGTTGTTAAGGTTGTTTGGGTGCCAATGAAGGTACCACTAGCGAGCTAGAGTCTCTAAGTTGGTCTAGGAATCCGGTGTCCTAGAGAGCTCGTGAGCATTGGGGAGTGATTACCTAAAGCCTTGAAGGTTCCACTAGCGAGCTGATAATTCTTGAGATGGGTTATTAGGGTGTAGTGTATCCTTTTCTCTTTACAAACTTTGAAGGGACCCTTGAATAGTTTAGGTATTTGATTTAGGGAGAATAGCATAATAAAGAGGGTCAATACTACTTCTCAAGTCGTGTCACAGAAGAGTAAAGCCTTTTGTTTCGTGGGAAGGGCAAAGCCTCTTATCTCATGGGAGGACTTGCCTGATCGAATGATAACAGAGATATGTTCCCTTTTCTTTACTATATTGGTTTGCATGGTCATGACTCCAATTGATTTGGCTAAGGCTCAAAACGAGAGCATTGCTCCAACTGGGTCAACTGAGGCTCCATTCGAAGTAGGAATCAAATTGGGTTGATTGAGGCTTGAGACAAGAGCATGACTCCAATTGATTCGGTTGAGGCTTAAAATGAGAGAATTGCTCCAACTGGATCGACTGACTCAACCCAATTAGATTCCTACTTCGAATAGAGCCTCAGTTGACCTAGTTGGAGATATGCTTTCATTTCGAGCCTTAGCTGAACCAATTGGAGCCATGCCCTTGTCTCAAGCCTCAATGAACCCAATTAGATTCCTGCTCCGAATGGAGCCTTAATCAACTTAGTTGGAGCAATGCTCTTGTTTCAAGCCTCACCTAATCCAATTGGAGCCATGCTCTTGTCTCAAGCCTCAATCAAGAGCATGGCTCCAATTGGGTCGACCAAGGCTCCATTTGAAGTAGGAATCCAATTAGGTTGGCTTAAGCTCAAAGTGAGCCTATCGCTCCAATTGGGTCGACTAAGACTCGATTCAGAGTAGGAATCCAACTAGGTCACGTTAGGCTAAAAACGAGAGCATGGGTCCAATTGGGTTGACTAAAGCTTGATTCCAACCAAGAATTCAATTGGATCGAGTGATGCTCGAATCGAGAGCATGGCTCCAACTGGGTCAATTGAGGCTCCATTCAGTGCAAGAATCTAGTTGGATTGATTGAGGCTTGAGACAAAAGATGCCCTTTTTTATTTCTTGTAGTCCTTAGTTAGTACTTTCCATCATAGGTTATGCTTGTTGTATGCTCTTTGAATCATCTCCCATGAAAAGACAGCATCTTAGGTACGACTTCGCCTTTATGTGGGAATTGTGAGTTTAGACCCTGTGTAACTGGATCATTGTTAAAGTCGTTTGAGTGCCAATTAAGGTACCACTAGCGAGCTAGAGTCTCTAAGTTGGGCTAGGAATCCAATGTTCTAGAGAGCTTGTGAGCATTGGGGAGTGATTACTTGAATCCTTGAAGGTTCCACTAGCAAGCCGATAACTCTTAAGATGGGTTATTAGGATGCAGTGTACCCTTTTCTCTTTATAAACTTTAAAGGGCCCCATGAATTGTTTAGGTATTTGATTTAGGGTGAACAGCATAATCGAGAGGGTCAATACTACTTCTCAAGTCATGTCATGAAAGAGTAAAGCCTTTTATTTCGTGAGAAGAGCAAAGCCTCTTGTGTCGTGGGAGGACTTGCCTAATTGAAAGATAACAGAGATACGTTCCCTTTTCTTTACTGCATTGGTTTGCATGGTCATGGCTCCAATTGATTTGGCTAAGGCTCAAAATGAGAGCATTGCTCCAACTGAGTCGACTAAGGCTCAGTTCGAAGAACAAATCGAATTGGGTTGATTGAGGCTTGAGACAAGAGCATGGCTCCAATTGGTTCGGTTGAGGCTCAAAATGAGAAAATTGCTCCAACTGGTCGACTGACTCAACCCAATTAGATTCTTGGTTTGAATGGAGCCTTAGTTGACCCAGTTGGAGATATGCTCTTGTTTTGAGCCTTAGCCAAACCAATTGGAGCCATGCTCTTGTCTCAAGCCTCAATAAACCCAATTAGATTCCTGCTCTGAATGGAGCCTCAGTCAACCCAATTGGAGCAATACTCTTGTTTCAAGCCTAACCCGATCCAATTGGGGCCATGCTTTTGTCTCAAGCCTCAAATAAAGCATGGCTACAATTGGGTCAATCAAGGTTCCATTTGAAGTAAGAATCAAATTAGGTCGAGTTATGCTCGAAACGAGCCTATTGCTCCAATTGGGTTAATTAAGACTCAATTTAGAGAAGCAATCTAATTGGGTCGCATTAGGCTGAAAATGATAACATGGGTCCAATTGGGTTGACTAAATTCTGACCAGGAAACTGATTGGATTGAGTCAGGCTCGAGTCAAGAGCATGGCGCCAACTTGGTCAGTTAAGGCTCCATTTAGTGAAGGAATCTAACTTGATTGATTGAGGCTTAAGATAAGAGCTGTCCTTTTTTGTTTCCTGAAGTCCTCAGTTAGTGTTTTCCATCGTAGGTTATTCTTGTTGATGCTCTTTGAATCATCTCTCGTGAAAGGACAACATCTTAGGTAGGACTTTACCTTGATGTGGGAATTGCGAGTTTAGGCCGTGTTTAACTAAGTCGTTGTTAAGGTCATTTGAATGCCAATGAAGGTACCACTGGCGAGTCAGAGTCTCTAAGTTGGTCTGCAAATCCAGTGTTCTGGAGATCTCGTGAGCATTAGGGAGTGATTACTTGAAGCCTTGAAGGTTCCACTAGCGAGCCGATAACTCTTGACATGGGTTATTAAGGTGCAGTGTATGCTTTTCTCTTTACAAACTTTGAAGGGACCCTTGAATAGTTTAGGTATTTGATTTAGGGAGAATAGCATAATAGAGAGGGTTAATACTACTTCTCAAGTCATGTCACAGAAGAGTAAAGCCTTTTATTTCGTGGGAAGAGCAAAGCCTCTTATCTCATGGGAGGACTTGCTTGATTGAAAGATAACAAAGATATGTTTCCTCTTCTTTACTGTATTGGTTTGCATGGTCATAGCTCCAATTGATTTGGCTGAGGCTCAAAACAAAAGCATTGCTCTAACTAGGTCGATTGAGGCTCTATTTGGAGTAGGAATCGAATTGGGTTGATTGAAGCTTGAGACAAGAGCATAACTCCAATTGGTTCGGCTGAGGCTCAAAATGAGAGAATTGCTTCAACTGGGTCGATTAACTTAACCCAATTGGATTCCTGCATGGAATGGAGCCTCAGTTGACCCAGTTGGAGAGATGCTCTTGCTTCAAGCCTCAGCTGAACCAATTGGAGCCATGCTCTTGTCTCAAGACTCAATCAAGAGCATGGCTCCAATTGGATCGATTGAGGCTCCATTGGAAGTAGGAATCTAGTTGGGTCGAGTTAGGCTCGAAACGAGCCTATCGCTCCAATTGGGTCGACTGAGACTCGATTTAGAGTAGGAATCCAATTGGGTCTTGTTAGGCTGAAAACAAGAGCATGGGTCCAATTGGGTCGACTGAAGCTCGATTCTGACCAGGAATTCGATTGGATTAAGTCAGGCTCGAATCGAGAGCATGGCTCCAATTGGATCGGCTGAGGCTCCATTTGGTGTAGGAATCTAGTTGGATTAATTGAGGCTTGAGACAAAAGCTATCCTTTTTTGTTTCCTATAGTCCTCAGTTAGTGCTTTCCATCATAGGTTATGCTTGTTGTATGCTCTTTGAATCATCTCCCGTGAAAGGATAGCATTTTAGGAAGGACTTCGCCTTGACATGGGAATTGCAAGTTTAGACCGTGTTTAATCGGATCGTTGTTAAGGTCCTTTGAGTGCCAATGAAGGTACCATTGGCGAGCTAGAGTCTCTAAGTTGGTCTGCGAATCTAGTGTTTTGGAGAGCTCGTGAGCATTGGAGAGTGATTACTTGAAGCTTTGAAGGTTCTACTAGCGAACCGATAACTCTTAAGATGAGTTATTAGGATGCAGTGTATCCTTTTCTCTTTATAAACTTTGAAGGGCCCCATGAATTATTTAGGTATTTGATTTAGGGAGAACAACATAGTAGAGAGGGTCAATACTACTTCTCAAGTCGTGTCACGGAAGAGTAAAGCCTTTTATTTCGTGGGAAAAGCAAAGCCTCTTGTCTCATGGGAGGACTTGCCTGATTGAAAGATAACAGAAATATGTTTCCTTTTCTTTACTTTATTAGTTTGCATAGTCATGGCTCCAATTCATTTGGTTGAGTCTTAAAATGAGAGCATTGCTTCAACTGGGTCGATTGAGGTTCCATTCGAAGCAAGAAACGAGTTTGGTTGATTGAGGCTTGAGACAAGAGCATGGCTCCAATTGGTTCGGATGAGGCTTAAAATGGAGAATTACTCCAACTAGGTCGATTAACTCAACCCAATTGGATTCCTACTTTGAATGGAGCCTAAGTTGACCCAGTTAGAGATATGCTCTCATTTTGATTGGGTCGAGTTAGGCTCGAAATGAGCCTATCGCTCCAATTGGGTCGATTGAGACTTGATTCAAAGCAGGAATCCAATTGGGTCTCGTTTGGTTGAAAACGAGAGCATGGGTTCCAATTGGGTCGACTGAAGCTTGATTCTGGTCAGTAATCTGATTGGATCGAGTCAGGCTCAAATCGAGAGCATGGCTCCAACTGGGTTGGTTGAGGCTCCATTCAGTGCAGGAATCTAGTTGGATTGATTGAGGCTTGAGACAAGAGCTATCCTTTTTTATTTCCTGTAATCCCCCGTTAGTGCTTTCCATCGTAGGTTATGCTTGCTGGATGCTCTTTGAATCATCTCCCATGAAAGGACAACATCTTAGGTAGGACTTTGCCTTGATGTGCGAATTGCGAGTTTAGACCATGTTTAACCAGATCGTTGTTAAGGTCGTTTGAGTGCCAATGAAGGTGCCATTGGGGAGCTAGAGTCTCTAAGTTGGTCTGTGAATCTAGTGTTCTAGAGAGCTTGTGAACATTGGAGAGTGATTACTTGAAGCCTTGAAGGATCCACTAGCAAGCTAATAACTCTTGAGATGGGTTATTAGGGTGCAGTGTATCCTTTTCTCATTATAAACTTTGAAGGGCCCCATGAATTATTTAGGTATCTAATTTAAAGAGAACAACATAATAGAGAGGGTCAATACTACTTCTCAAGTCGTGTCACGGAAGAGTAAAGCCTTTTATTTCATGAAAAGGGTAAAGCCTCTCGTCTCGTGGGAGGACTTGCCTGATTGAAAGGGAATAGAGATACATTCCCTTTAATTTATTGCATTGGTTTGCATGGTCATGCTCCAAATGATTTGGTTGAGGCTCAAAATGAGAGCATTGCTCCAATTGGGTCGACTGAGGCCCCATTCGAAGCAGAAATTGAATTGGGTTGATTAAGGCTTGAGACAAGAGCATAGCTCCAATTGGTTCAGTTGAGGCTCAAAATGAGAGAATTGCTCCAACTAGGTCGACTGACTCAACCCAATTGGGTTGTTGCTTCGAATGGAGCCTTAGTTGATCCAATTGGAGATATGCTCTCATTTCGAGCCTCAGCTTTTTGAGTCTCAGCCAAATCAATTGGAGCCATGACCATGCAAACCAATCAAGCAATACAGTAAAGAAAAGGGGGCGTATCTCTGTTATCTTTCAATCAGGCAAGTCCTCTAATTAGACAAGAGGCTTTACTCTTCCCACAAAATAAAAGGCTACTCTTTCATGACACGACTTGAGAAGTAGTATTGACCCTCTCTATTATGCTGTCTCCTTAAGTCAAATACCTAAATAATTTATGGGGCCCTTCAAAGTTTATAAAAAGAAAAGGATACACTGCACCCTAATAACCCATCTCAACAATTATGGGCTCACTAGTGGAACCTTCAAGGCTTCAAGTAATCACTCCCCAATGCTCACGAGCTCTCTAGAACACTGGTTTCTCATACCAACTTAGAGACTCTAGCTCACTAGTGGTACCTTCTTTGGCACACAAATGACCTTAGCAATGACCCAATTAAACAAGGTCTAAACTCATAATTCCCACATCAAGGCGAAGTCCTACCTAAGATGCTATCCTTTCAAGGAATATGATTCAAAGAGCATACAATAAGCATAACCTACAATGGAAAGCACTAACCAAGGACTATAGAAAACAAAAAAGGATAGCTCTTGTCTCAAGCCTCAATCAATCCAACTAGATTCTTGCATCGAATGGAGCCTCAGCCGACCTAGTTGGAGCCATGCTCTCGATTCAATCTTGACTCGATCTAATCGGATTCCTGGTCGGAATCAAGCTTTAGTCAACCCAATTGGACCAATGCTCCCATTTTTAGCCTAACACGACTCAGTTGGATTCCTGCTCTAAATCGAGTCTTAGTCAACCCAATTGGAGTGATAGGCTCGTTTAGAGCCTAACTCGACCTAATTGGATTCCTACTTCAAATGGAGCCTCAGTCGATACAATTAGAGCTATGCTCTTGATTGAGGCTTGAGACAAGAGCATGGCTCCAATTGGATTGGGTGAGGCTTGAAACAAGAGCATTGCTCCAACTGGGTCGATTGAGGCTCCATTCGGAGCAGGAATCTAATTGGGTTCATTGAGGCTTGAGACAAGAGCATGGCTCTAATTGGTTTGGCTGAGGATCGAAATGAGAACATATCTCCAACTGAGTCAACCGAGGCTCCATTCAAAGCAGGAATCCAATTGGGTTAAGTCAGTTGGCCCAGTTGGAGCAATTCTCTTATTTTGAGCCTCAACTGAACCAATTGGAGCCATGCTCTTGTCTTAAGCCTTAATCAACCCAATTCAATTCCTGCTCTGAATGGAACATCAGCCGACCCAGTTGGAGCAATGCTCTCTTTTTTAGCCTCAGCCAAATCAATTGGAGCCATGACCATGCAAACCAATACAGTAAAGAAAAGGAAACATATCTATGTTATCTTTAAATCAAGGAAGTCCTCCAATGAGACAAAAGGCTTTACTCTTCTCACAAAATAAAAGGCTTTACTCTTTCGTGACACAACTTGAGAAGTAGTATTGACCCTCTCTATTATGCTATTCTCCCTAAATCAAACACCTAAACAATTCATGGGGCCCCTCAAAGTTTATAAAGAGAAAAAGATACACTGCACCCTAATAACCCATCTCAAGAGTTATTGGCTTGCTAGTGGAACCTTCAAGGCTTCAAGTAATCACTCTCCAAAGCTCACAAGCTTTCCAAAACACTGGATTGCTAAACCAACTTAGAGACTCTAGCTCCCTAGTGGTACCTTCATTGGCACTCAAACGACCTTAACAACGACCCCATTAAACACGGTCTAAACAAGCAATTCCCACATCAAGGCGAAGTCCTACCTAAGATGCTGTCCTTTCATGGTAGATGATTCAAAGAGCATACAACAAGCATAACCTACAATGGAAAGTGCTAACCAAGGGCTGTAGGAAATAAAAAAGAGTAGCTCTTGTCTCAAGCCTCAATCAATCCAACTAGACTCCTGCACCGAATGGAGCCTCAGCCAACCCAGTTGGAGCCATGTTTTCGATTCGGGCCTGACTCGATCGAATTGGATTCCTGGTCGGAATCGAGCTTTAGTCAACCCAACTGGACCCATGCTCTCATTTTCATTCTAACATGACTCAGTTGGATTCCTGCTTTAAATCGAGTCTCAATCAACCCAATTGGAGCGATAGGCTATTTTTGAGCCTAACTTGACCCAATTGGATTCCTACTTCAAATGGAGCCTCAGTCGACCCAATTGGAGCCATGCTCTTGATTGAGGCTTGAGACAAGAGCATGGCTCCAATTGGATCGGGTGAGGCTTGAAACAAGAGCATTGCTCCAACTGGGTCGACTAAGGCTCTATTCAGAGCGGAATCTATTCATTAAGGCCTGAGATAAGAGCATGGCTCTAATTGGTTCAGTTGAGGCTCAAAACGAGAGCATATCTCCAACCAGATAAACTGAGGCTCGATTCAAAGCAGAAATCCAATTGGGTTAAGTTAGTCGATCCAGTAGGAGCAATTCTCTTGTTTTGAGCCTCAACTAAACCAATTGGAGCCACACTCTTGTCTCAAGCCTCAATCAACCCAATTCGATTCTTACTCCGAATAAAGCCTCAATCAACCCAATTGGAGCAATGCTCTTGTTTTGAGCTTCAGCCAAATCAATTGGAGCCATAACCATGCAAACCAATACTATAAAGAAAAGGGAACGTATCTCTGTTATCTTTCAATCAGGCAAGTCCTCCCATGAGACAAGAGGCTTTACTCTTCCCACAAAATAAAAGGCTTTACTCTTCCGTGACACAACTTAAGAAGTAGTATTGACTCACTCTATTATGTTGTTCTCCCTAAATCAAATACCTAAACAATTCATGGGGCCCTTCAAAGTTTATAAAGAGAAAAGGATACACTGCACCCTAATAACCCATCTCAAGAGTTGTCGGCTTGCTAGTGGAACCTTCAAGGCTTCAAGTAATCACTCCCCAATGCTCACGAGCTCTCTAGAACACCGGATTCCTAAACCAACTTAGAGACTTTAGCTCACCATTGGTACCTTCATTGGCACTCAAACGACCTTAACAACGATCCGGTTAAACACGATCTAAGCTAGCAATTCCCACATAAAGGTAAAGTCCTACCTAAGATGCTGTCCTTTCATGGGAGGTGATTCAAAGAGGATACACCAAGCATAACCTACGATGAAAGCACTAACCGAGGACTACAGGAAACAAAAAAGGATAGCTCTTGTCTCAAGACTCAATCAATCCAACTAGATTCCTGCACCAAATGGAGCCTCAGTCGACCCAGTTGGAACCATGCTCTCGATTCGAGCCTGACTCAATCCAATCAGAGTCTTGATTAAAATTGAGCTTTAATCAACCCAATTGGACCCATGTCCTCATTTTTAGCCTAACATGACCCAGTTGGATTCCTACTTTGAATCGAGTCTTCGCCAACCTAATTGGAGCGATAGGCTCGTTTCGAGCCTAACTTGACCCAATTGGATTCCTACTTCAAATGGAGCCTTGGTTGATCCAATTGGAGCCATGCTCTTGATTGAGGCTTGAGACAAGAGCATGGCTCCAATTGGATCAGATGAGGCTTGAAACAAGAGCATTGCTCCAACTGGGTCGACTGAGGCTCCATTCAGAGCAGGAATCTAATTGGGTTCATTGAGGCTTGAGACAAGAGCATGGCTCCAATTGGTTCTGCTGAGGCTTGAATCGAGAGCATATCTCCAACTAGGTCAACTGAGCCTCCATTCAAAGCAGGTATCCAATTGGGCTGAGTTAGTCAACCTAGTTGGAGCAATTCTCTCGTTATGAGCCTCAATCGAACCAATTGGAGTCATGCTCTTGTCTCAAGCCTCAACCAACCCAATTCGATTCCTGCTCCGAATGAAACCTTAGTCGACCCAGTTGGAGCAATGCTCTCATTTCGAGCCTCAACCAAATCAATTGGAGCTATGACCATGCAAACCAATACTGTAATGAAAAGGGAACGTATCTCCATTGTCTTTCAATCAGGCAAGTCCTCCAACGAGACAAGAGGCTTTACTCTTCCCACAAAATAAAAGGCTTTACTCTTCCGTGACACGACTTGAGAAGTAATATTGACCCTCTTTTTTATGTTGTTCTCCCTAAATCAAATACCTAAAAAATTCATAGGGCCCTTCAAAGTTTATAAAGAGAAAAGGATACACTGCACCCTAATAACCCATCTCAAGAGTTATCGGCTCGGTAGTGGAACCTTCAAGGCTTCAAGTAGTCACTCCCTATTGCTCACGAGCTCTCCAGAACATCGGATTCGCAGACCAACTTAAAGATTCTAGCTCGCTAGTGGTACCTTCATTGGCACTCAAACGACCTTAACAACAACCCCGTTAAACACGATCTAAACTCGCAATTCCCACATCAAGGCGAAGTCCTACCTAAGATGCTATCCTTTCATGGGAGATGATTCAAAGAGCATACACCAAGCATAACCTATGATGGAAAGCACTAACTGAGGACTACAGGAAACAAAAAAGGATAGCTCTTGTCTCAAGCCTCAATCAATCCAACTAGATTCCTGCACCAAATGGAGCCTCAGCCGACCCAGTTGGAGCCATGCTCTCGATTCGAGCCTGACTCGATCCAATCGGATCCTAGTCGAAATCAAGCTTCAATCAACCCAATTGGACCCATGCTCTCATTTTCAGTCTAATGTGACCTAGTTGGATTCCTGCTCTAAATCGAGTCTCAATCGACCCAATTGGAGCGATAGGCTCGTTTCGAGCCTAACTCGACCCAATTGGTTTCATACTTCAAATGGAGCCTCGGTTGACCCAATTGGAGCCATGCTCTTGATTGAGGCTTGAGACAATAGCGTGGATCCAATTGGATCGGGTGAGGCTTGAAACAAGAGCATTGCTCCAAGTAGGTCGACTGAGGCTCCATTCGGAGCAAGAATCTAGTTGGGTTCATTGAGGCTTGAGACAAGAGCATGGCTCCAATTGGTTCGGCTGAGGCTCAAAATGAGAGCATATCTCCAACTGGGTCAATTGAGGCTCCATTCGAAGCAGGAATCCAATTGGGTTGAGTCAGTCGACCCAGTTGGAGCAATTCTCTCATTTTGAGCCTCAACCGAACCAATTGGAGCCATGCTCTTGTCTCAAGCCTCAATCAACCCAATTCGATTCCTGCTCCGAATGGAGCCTCAGTCGACCCAGTTGGAGCAATGCTCTTGTTTCGAGCCTCAACCAAATCAATTGGAGCCATGACCATGCAAACCAATACAGTAAAGAAAAGGGAACGTATCTCTGTTATCTTTCAATCAGGCAAGTCCTTCCAGGAGACAAGACGCTTTACTCTTCCCACGAAATAAAAGGCTTTACTCTTCCATGACACAACTTGAGAAGTAGTATTGACCCTCTCTATTATGTTGTTCTCCCTAAATCAAATACCTAAACAAATCATGGGGCCCTTCAAAGTTTATAAAGAGAAGAGGATACACTGCACCCTAATAACCCATCTCAAGAGTTATCGGCTCGCTTGTGGAACTTTCAAGGCTTCAATTAATCACTCCCCAATGCTCACGAGCTCTCCACAACACCGGATTCTCAGACCAACTTAAAGACTCTAGGTCACCAATGGTACCTTCATTGGCACTCAAATGACCTTAACAACGACCCAGTTAAATACAGTCTAAACTCGCAATTCCCACATCAAGGCGAAGTCCTACCTAAGATGCTATCCTAGGAAGATGGCTCAAAGAGCATACCCCAAGCATAACTTACAATGGAAAGTACTAACTGAGGACTACAGGGAACAAAAATGGATAGCTCTTGTCTCAAGCCTCAATCAATCCAACTAGATTCCTGCACCGAATGGAGCCTCAGACGACCCAGTTGGAGCCATGCTCTCAATTCAAGCCTGACTCGATCCAATCAGATTCCTTGTCAGAATCAAGCTTCAATCGACCCAATTGGACCCATGCTCTTGTTTTCAGCCTAACGCGACCTAGTTGGATTCCTATTCTGAATCAAGTCTCAGTCGACCCATTTGGAGCGATAGGCTTGTTTTGAGCCTAACTTGACCCAATTAAATTCTTACTTCAAATGGAACCACGATCAACCCAATTGGAGCAATGCTCTTGATTAAGGCTTGAGAGAAGAGCATGGCTCCAATTGGATCGGGTGAGGCTTGAAACAAGAGCATTGCTCCAACTGGGTCGACTGAGGCTCCATTCAGAGAAGTAATCTAATTGGGTTCACCGAGGCTTAAGACCAGAGCATGGCTCCAACTGGTTCGGTTGAGGCTCAAAATGAGAGCGTATCTCCAACTGGGTCAATTGAGGCTCCATTTGAAGAAGGAATCCAATTGGGTTGAGTTAGTCGACCCAGTTGGAGCAATTCTCTCGTTTTGAGCCTCAACCGAACCAATTGGAGCCATGCTCTTGTCTCAAGCCTCAATCAACCCAATTCGATTCCTGCTCTGAATGGAGCCTCAGTCGACCTAGTTGGAGCAATGCTCTCGTTTCGAGCCTCAGCCAAATCAATTGGAGCCATGACCATGCAAACCAATACAGTAAAGAAAAGGGAACGTATCTCTGTTATCTTTCAATCAGGCAAGTCCTCCCATGAGACAAGAGGCTTTACTCTTCCCATGAAATAAAAGGCTTTACTCTTCCATGACACGACTTGAGAAGTAGTATTGACCCTCTCTATTATGTTGTTCTCCCTAAATCAAATACCTAAACAATTCATGGGGCCCTTCAAAGTTTATAAAGAGAAAAGGATATACTGCATCCTAATAACCCATCTCATGAGTTATCGGCTCGCTAGTGGAACCTTCAAGGCTTCAAGTAATCACTCCCCAATGCTCATGAGCTCTCCAGAACACCAGATTCGTAGACCAACTTAAAGACTCTAGCTCGCTAGTGGTACATTCATTGGCACTCAAATGACCTTAACAACAACTCGATTAAACATGGTCTAAACTCACAATTCTCATATCAAGGCGAAGTCCTTCCTAAGATGTTGTCCTTTCATGGGAGAAGGTTCAAAGAGCATAGACCAAGGATAACCTACCATGGAAAGCACTAACTGAGGACTACAGGAAACAAAAAAGGACAGTTCTTGCGTCAAGCCTCAATCAATCCAACTAGATTCCTGCACCGAATGGAGCCTCAATCGACCCAGTTAGAGCCATGCTCTCGATTTGAGCCTGACTCGATTCAATCGGATTCCTGGTCCGAATCTAGCTTTAGTCGACCTAATTTGACCCATGCTCTCATTTTCAGCCTAACGCAACCCAGATGGATTCTTGCTCTGAATCGAGTCTCAGTCGACCCAATTGAAGCGATAGGCTCGTTTCGAGCCTAACTCGACCCAATTGGATTCCTACTTCAAATGGAGCCTTGGTCGACCCAATTGGAGCCAAGCTTTTGATTGAGGCTTGAGACAAAAGCATGGCTCCAATTGGATCGGGTGAGGCTTAAAACAAGAGCATTGCTCCAACTAGGTCGACTGAGGCTCCATTCGGAGCAGGAATCTAATTGGGTTCATTGAGGCTTGAGATAAGAGCATGGCTCCAATTGGTTCGGCTGAGGCTCAAAATGAGAGCATATCTCCAACTGGGTCAACTGAGGCTCCATTCGAAGCAGGAATCCAATTGGGTTGAGTTAGTCAACCTAGTTGGAGCAATACTCTCGTTTTGAGCCTCAACCGAACCAATTGGAGCCATGCTCTTGTCTCAAGCCTCAATCAACCTAATTCGATTCCTGCTCTGAATGGAGCCTCAGTCAACCCGATTGGAGTAATGCTCTTGTTTCGAGCCTCAGCCAAATCAATAGGAGCCATGACCTTGCAAACCAATACAGTAAAGAAAAGGGAACGTATCTCTATTATCTTTCAATCAGGCAAGTCCTTCCAGGAGACAAGAGGCTTTACTCTTCCCACGAAATAAAAGGCTTTACTCTTCCATGACACGACTTGAGAAGTAGTATTGACCCTCTCTATTATGCTGTTCTCCCTAAATCAAATACCTAAACAATTCATGGGGCCCTTCAAAGTTTATAAAGAGAAAAGGATACACTGCACCCTAATAACCCATCTCAAGAGTTATCGGCTCGCTAGTGGAACCTTCAAGGCTTCAAGTAATCACTCCCCAATGCTCATGAGCTCTCCAGAACACCGGATTCCCAGACCAACTTAGAGACTCTAGCTCGCTAGTGGTACCTTCATTGGCACTCAAACGACCTTAACAATGACCCGGTTAAACACGGTCTAAACTCGCAATTCCCACATCAAGGCGAAGTCCTACCTAAGATGCTGTCCTTTCATGGGAGATGATTCAAAGAGCATACACCAAGCATAACCTATGATGGAAAGCACTAACTGAGGGCTACAGGAAACAAAAAAGGATAGCTCTTGTCTCAAGCCTCAATCAATCCAACTAGATTCCTGCACCGAATGGAGCCTCAGCCGACCCAGTTGGAGCCATGCTCTCGATTCGAGCCTGACTCGATCCAATCAGATTCCTGGTTGGAATCGAGCTCCAATCGACCCAATTGGACCCATGCTCTTGTTTTCAGCCTAACGTGACCCAGTTGGATTCTTGCTTTGAATCGAGTCTCAGTCGACCCAATTGGAGCGATAGGCTTGTTTCGAGCCTAACTCGACCCAATTGGATTCCTACTTCAAATGGAGCCTCGGTCGACCCAATTGGAGCCATGCTCTTGATTGAGGCTTGAGACAAGAGCATGGCTCCAATTGGATCGGGTGAGGCTTGAAACAAGAGCATTGCTCCAACTGGGTCGATTGAGGCTCCATTCGAAGCAGGAATCTAATTGGGTTCATTGAGGCTTGAGACAAGAGCATGGCTCCAATTGGTTCAGCTGAGGCTCAAAACTAGAGCATATCTCCAACTGAGTCAACATAGGCTCCATTCAAAGAAGGAATCCAATTGGGTTGAGTCAGTCGACCCAGTTGGAGCAATTCTCTTGTTTTGAGCCTTAACCAAACCAATTGGAGCCATGCTCTTGTCTCAAGCCTCAATCAACCCAATTCGATTCCTGCTCCGAATGGAGCCTCAGTCGACCCAATTGAAGCAATGATCTCAATTTGAGCCTCAACCAAATCAATTGGAGCCTTGACCTTTCAAACCAATACAATAAAGAAAAGGGAATGTATCTCTGTTATCTTTCAATCAGGCAAGTCTTCCTACGAGATAAAAGGCTTTACTCTTCCCATGAAATAAAAGGCTTTACTCTTCTAGGACACGACTTGAGAAGTAGTATTGACCCTCTCTATTATGTTGTTCTCTCTAAATCAAATACCTAAACAATTCATGGGGCCCTTCAAAGTTTATAAAGAGAAAAGGATACACTGCACCCTAATAACCCATCTCAAGAGTTATCGGCTCGCTAGTGGAACCTTCAAGGCTTCAAGTAATCACTCCCCAATGCTCACGAGCTCTCCAGAACACCAGATTTCCATACCAACTTAGAGACTCTAGCTTGCTAGTGGTACCTTCATTGGCACTCAAACGACATTAACAACGACCTGGTTAAACATGGTCTAAACTCACAATTCCCACATCAAGGCAAAGTCCTACCTAAGATGTTGTCCTTGGGAGATGGTTCAAAGAGCATACACCAAACATAACCTATAATGGAAAGCACTAACTGAGGACTACAGGAAACAAAAAAGGATAGCTCTTGTCTCAAGCCTCAATTAATCCAACTAGATTCCTACACCGAATGGAGCCTCAACCAACCCAGTTAGAGCCATGCTCTCGATTTGAGCCTGACTCAATCCAATTGGATTCCTGGTCGGAATCGAGCTCCAGTTGATCCAATTGGACCCATGCTCTCATTTTTAGCTTAATTGACCCAGTTTGATTCCCGCTCTAAATCGAGTCTCAGTCAACCCATTTGGAGTGATAGGCTCATTTCGAGCCTAACTCAACCTAATTGGATTCCTACTTCAAATGGAGCCTCGGTCAACCGAATTGGAGCCATGCTCTTGATTGAGGCTTGAGACAAGAGCATGGCTCTAATTGGATTGCGTGAAGCTTGAAATAAGAGCATTGCTCCAACTGGGTCAACTGAGGCTCCATTCGGAGTAGGAATCTAATTGGGTTCATTAAGGCTTGAGACAAGAGCATGGCTCCAACTGGTTCAGCTGAGGGTCAAAATGAGAGCATATCTCCAACTGGGTCAACTGAGGCTCCATTCGAAGTAGGAATCCAATTGGGTTGAGTCAGTCGACCTAGTTGGAGCAATTCTCTCATTTTGAGCCTCAACCGAACCAATTGGAGCCATGCTCTTGTCTCAAGCCTCAATCAACCCAATTCGATTCCTGCTCCGAATGGAGCCTCAGTCGACCCAGTTGGAGCAATGCTCTCATTTCGAGCCTCAGCCAAATCAATTGGAGCCATGACCATGCAAACTAATGCAGTAAAGAAAAGGGAACGTATCTCTGTTATCTTTCAATTAGGCAAGTCCTCCCATGAGACAAGAGGCTTTACTCTTCCTATGAAATAAAAGGCTTTACTCTTTCGGGACAAGACTTGAGAAGTAGTATTGACCCTCTCTATTATGTTGTTCTCCCTAAATCAAATACCTAAACAATTCATGTGGCCCTTCAAAGTTTATAAAGAGAAAAGGATACACTGCACCCTAATAACCCATCTCAAGAGTTATCGGCTCGCTAGTGGAACCTTCAAGGCTTCAAGTAATCACTCCCCAATGCTCACGAGCTCTCCAGAACATCGGATTCCCATACCAACTTAGAGACTCTAGCTCGCTAGTGGTACCTTCATTGGCACTAAAATGACCTTAACAAGGACCTTGTTAAATACGATCTAAACACGCAATTCCCACATCAAGGTGAAGTCCTTCCTAATTTGTTGTCCTTTCATGGGAGATGGTTCAAAGAGCATACACCAAGCATAGCCTACAATGGAAAGCACTAATTGAGGACTATAGGAAATAAAAAAGGACAGCTCTTGTCTCAAGCCTTAATCAATCTAACTAGATTCCTACACCGAATGGAGCCTCAGCGGATCTGTTGGAGCCATGTTCTTGATTCGAGCTTAACTCGATCCAATCGGATTTCTGGTTAGAATCGAGCTCCAGTCGATCCTATTGGACCCATGCTCTCGTTTTTAGCCTAACGTGACCCAGTTGGATTCCTGCTCAGAATCGAGTCTCAATCGACCCAATAGGAGTAATAGGCTCATTTTGAGCCTAACTTGACCCAATTGGATTCCTACTTCAAATGGAGCCTCCGTGGACCCAATTGGAGCCATGCTCTTGATTGAGGCTTGAGACAAGAGCATGGCTCCAATTGGATCAGGTGAGGCTTTAAACAAGAGCATTGCTCCAACTGGGTCGACTAAGGCTCCATACGGAGCAGGAATCTAATTGGGTTCATTGAGGCTTGAGATAAGAGCATGGCTCCAATTGGTTCGGTTGAGTCTCGAAATGAGAGCATATCTCCAACTGGGTCAACTGAGGCTCCATTCAAAGTAGGAATCCAATTGGGTTGAGTCAGTCGACCCAGTTGGAGCAATTCTCTCATTTTGAGCCTCAACCGAACCAATTGGAGCCATGCTCTTGTCTCAAGCCTCAATCAACCCAATTCGATTCCTGCTCCGAATGGAGCCTCAGTCGACCTAGTTGGAGCAATGCTCTCATTTCGAGCCTCAGCCAAATCAATTGGAGCCATGACCATGCAAACCAATACAGTAAAGAAAAGGGAATGTATCTCTGTTATCTTTCAATCAGGCAAGTCCTCCCATGAGACAAGAGGCTTTACTCTTCCCATGAAATAAAAGGCTTTACTCTTCCATGACACGACTTGAGAAGTAGTATTGACCCTCTCTATTATGTTGTTCTCCCTAAATCAAATACCTAAACAATTCATGGGGCCCTTCAAAGTTTATAAAGAGAAAAGGATACACTGCACCCTAATAACCCATCTCAAGAGTTATCGGCTCGCTAGTGGAACCTTCAAGGCTTCAAGTAATCACTCCCCAATGCTCACGAGCTCTCTAGAACACCGGATTCCTAGACCAACTTAGAGACTCTAGCTCGCCAGTGGTACCTTCATTGGCACTCAAACGACCTTAACAATGACTCGGTTAAACACGGTCTAAACTCGCAATTCCCACATCAAGGTGAAGTCCTACCTAAGATGTTGTCCTTTCATGGGAGATGATTCAAAGAGCATACACCAAGCATAACCTACGATGGAAAGCACTAACTGAGGACTATAGGAAACAAAAAAGGATAGCTCTTGTCTCAAGCCTCAATCAATCCAACTAGATTCCTGCACCGAATGGAGCCTCAGCCGACCCAGTTGGAGCCATGCTCTCGATTCGAGCCTGACTCAATCCAATCGGATTCCTGGTCAGAATCGAGCTTCAGTCGACCCAATTGGACCCATGCTCTCGTTTTCAGCCTAACGCAACCCAGTTGGATTCTTGCTCTGAATCGAGTCTCAGTCGACCCAATTGGAGCGATAGGCTCGTTTCGAGCCTAACTCGACCCAATTGGATTCCTACTTCAAATGGAGCCTCGGTCGACCCAATTGGAGCCATGCTCTTGATTGAGGCTTGAGACAAGAGCATGGCTCCAATTGGATCGGGTGAGGCTTGAAACAAGAGCATTGCTCCAATTGGGTCGACTGAGGCTCCATTCGGAGTAGGAATCTAATTGGGTTCATTGAGGCTTGAGACAAGAGCATGGCTCCAATTGGTTCGGCTGAGGCTCGAAATGAGAGCATATCTCCAATTGGGTCAACTGAGGCTCCATTCGAAGCAGGAATCCAATTGGGTTGAGTCAGTCGACCTAGTTGGAGCAATTCTCTCATTTTGAGCCTCAATCGAACCAATTGGAGCCATGCTCTTGTCTCAAGCCTCAATCAACCCAATTTGATTCTTGCTCCGAATGGAGCCTCAGTCGACCTAGTTGGAGCAATGCTCTCATTTCGAGCCTCAGCCAAATCAATTGGAGCCATGACCATGCAAACCAATACAGTAAAGAAAAGGGAATGTATCTCTGTTATCTTTCAATCAGGCAAGTCCTCCCATGAGAAAAGAGGCTTTACTCTTCCCATGAAATAAAAGGCTTTACTCTTCCGTGACATGACTTGAGAAGTAGTATTGACCCTCTCTATTATGTTGTTCTCCCTAAATCAAATACCTAAACAATTCATGGGGCCCTTCAAAGTTTATAAAGAGAAAAGGATACACTGCACCCTAATAACCCATCTCAAGAGTTATCGGCTCGCTAGTGGAACCTTCAAGGCTTCAAGTAATCACTCCCCAATGCTCATGAGCTCTCCAGAACACCGGATTCCTAGACCAACTTAGAGACTCTAGCTCGCTAGTGGTACCTTCATTGGCACTCAAACGACCTTAACAATGACCCGGTTAAACACGGTCTAAACTCGCAATTCCCACATCAAGGCGAAGTCCTACCTAAGATGTTGTCCTTTCATGGGAGATGATTCAAAGAGCATCCAGCAAGCATAACCTACGATGGAAAGCACTAACTAAGGACTATAGGAAACAAAAAAGGATAGCTCTTGTCTCAAGCCTCAATCAATCCAACTAGATTCCTGCACCGAATGGAGCCTCAGCTGACCCAGTTGGAGCCATGCTCTCGATTCGAGCCTGACTCGATCCAATCGAATTCTTGGTTGGAATCGAGCTTCAGTCGACCCAATTGGACCCATGCTCTCATTTTTAGCCTAACATGACCCAGTTGGATTCTTGCTCTGAATCGAGTCTCAGTCGACCCAATTGGAGCGATAGGCTCATTTCGAGCCTAACTCGACCCAATTGGATTCCTACTTCAAATGGAGCCTCGGTCGACCCAATTGGAGCCATGCTCTTGATTGAGGCTTGAGACAAGAGCATGGCTCCAATTGGATCGGGTGAGGCTTGAAACAAGAGCATTGCTCCAACTGAGTCGACTGAGGCTCCATTCGGAGCAGGAATCTAATTGGGTTCATTGAGGCTTGAGACAAGAGCATGGCTCCAATTGGTTCGGCTGAGGCTCGAAACGAGAGCATATCTCCAACTGGGTCAACTGAGGCTCCATTCGAAGCAGGAATCCAATTGGGTTGAGTCAGTCGACCCAGTTGGAGCAATTCTCTCATTTTGAGCCTCAATCGAACCAATTGGAGCCATGCTCTTGTCTCAAGCCTCAATCAACCCAATTCGATTCCTGCTCCGAATGGAGCCTCAGTCGACCCAGTTGGAGCAATGCTCTCATTTCGAGCCTCAGCCAAATCAATTGGAGCCATGACCATGCAAACCAATACAGTAAAGAAAAGGGAACGTATCTCTGTTATCTTTCAATCAGGCAAGTCCTCCCATGAGACAAGAGGCTTTACTCTTCCCATGAAATAAAAGGCTTTACTCTTCCATGACATGACTTGAGAAGTAGTATTGACCCTCTCTATTATGTTGTTCTCCCTAAATCAAATACCTAAACAATTCATGGGGCCCTTCAAAGTTTATAAAGAGAAAAGGATACACTGCACCCTAATAACCCATCTCAAGAGTTATCGGCTCGCTAGTGGAACCTTCAAGGCTTCAAGTAATCACTCCCCAATGCTCATGAGCTCTCTAGAACACCGGATTCCTAGACCAACTTAGAGACTCTAGCTCACTAGTGGTACCTTCATTGGCACTCAAACGACCTTAACAATGACCCGGTTAAACATGGTCTAAACTCGCAATTCCCACATCAAGGTGAAGTCCTACCTAAGATGCTATCCTTTCATGGGAGATGATTCAAAGAGCATACAGCAAGCATAACCTACGATGGAAAGCACTAACTGAGGACTATAGGAAACAAAAAAGGATAGCTCTTGTCTCAAGCCTCAATCAATCCAACTAGATTCCTGCACCGAATGGAGCCTCAGCCGACCTAGTTGGAGCCATGCTCTCGATTCGAGCTTGACTCGATCCAATCGGATTCCTGGTTGGAATCGAGCTTCAGTCGACCCAATTGGACCCATGCTCTCGTTTATAGCCTAACATGACCCAGTTGGATTCCTACTCTGAATCGAGTCTCAATCGACCCAATTGGAGCGATAGGCTCATTTCGAGCCTAACTCGACCCAATTGGATTCCTACTTCAAATGGAGCCTCGGTCGACCCAATTGGAGCCATGCTCTTGATTGAGGCTTGAGACAAGAGCATGGCTCCAATTGGATTGAGTGAGGCTTGAAACAAGAGCATTGCTCCAACTGGGTCGACTGAGGCTCCATTCGGAGCAGGAATCTAATTGGGTTCATTGAGGCTTGAGACAAGAGCATGGCTCCAATTGGTTCGGCTGAGGCTCGAAACGAGAGCATATCTCCAACTGGGTCAACTGAGGCTCCATTCGAAGCAGGAATCCAATTGGGTTGAGTCAATCGACCCAGTTGGAGCAATTCTCTCATTTTGAGCCTCAATCGAACCAATTGGAGCCATGCTCTTGTCTCAAGCCTCAATCAACCCAATTCGATTCCTGCTCCGAATGGAGCCTCAGTCGACCTAGTTGGAGCAATGCTCTCATTTTGAGCCTTAGCCAAATCAATTGGAGCCATGACCATGCAAACCAATATAGTAAAGAAAAGGGAACGTATCTCTGTTATCTTTCAATCAGGCAAGTCCTCCCATGAGACAAGAGGCTTTACTCTTCCCATGAAATAAAAGGCTTTACTCTTCCGTGACATGACTTGAGAAGTAGTATTGACCCTCTCTATTATGTTGTTCTCCCTAAATCAAATACCTAAACAATTCATGGGGCCCTTCAAAGTTTATAAAGAGAAAAGGATACACTGCACCCTAATAACCCATCTCAAGAGTTATCGGCTCGCTAGTGGAACCTTCAAGGCTTCAAGTAATCACTCCCCAATGCTCACGAGCTCTCCAGAACACCGGATTCCCAGACCAACTTAGAGACTCTAGCTCGCTAGTGGTACCTTCATTGGCACTCAAACGACCTTAACAATGACTCGGTTAAACACGGTCTAAACTCGCAATTCCCACATCAAGGCGAAGTCCTACCTAAGATGCTATCCTTTCATGGGAGATGATTCAAAGAGCATGCAGCAAGCATAACCTACGATGGAAAGCACTAATTGAGGACTACAGGAAACAAAAAAGGATAGCTCTTGTCTCAAGCCTCAATCAATCCAACTAGATTCCTGCACCGAATGGAGCCTCAGCCGACCCAGTTGGAGCCATGCTCTCGATTCGAGCTTGACTCGATCCAATCGGATTCCTAGTCGAAATCGAGCTTTAGTCAACCCAATTGGACCCATGCTCTCATTTTTAGCCTAACGCGACCCAGTTGGATTCCTGCTTTGAATCGAGTCTCAATCGACCCAATTGGAGCGATAGGCTCATTTCGAGCCTAACTCGACCCAATTGGATTCCTACTTCAAATGGAGCCTCGGTCGACCCAATTGGAGCCATGCTCTTGATTGAGGCTTGAGACAAGAGCATGGCTCCAATTGGATCGGGTGAGGCTTGAAACAAGAGCATTGCTCCAACTGGGTCGATTGAGGCTCCATTCGGAGCAGGAATCTAATTGGGTTCATTGAGGCTTGAGACAAGAGCATGGCTCCAATTGGTTTGGCTGAGGCTCGAAATGAGAGCATATCTCCAACTGGGTCAACTGAGGCTCCATTCGAAGCAGGAATCCAATTGGGTTGAGTCAGTTGACCCAGTTGGAGCAATTCTCTCATTTTGAGCCTCAACCAAACCAATTGGAGCCATGCTCTTGTCTCAAGCCTCAATCAACCCAATTCGATTCCTACTCCGAATGGAGCCTCAATCCACCTAGTTGGAGCAATGCTCTCATTTCGAGCCTCAGCCAAATCAATTGGAGCCATGACCATGCAAACCAATACAGTAAAGAAAAGGGAATGTATTTCTGTTATCTTTCAATCAGGCAAGTCCTCCCATGAGACAAGAGGCTTTACTCTTCCCATGAAATAAAAGGCTTTACTCTTCCGTGACATGACTTGAGAAGTAGTATTGACCCTCTCTATTATGTTGTTCTCCCTAAATCAAATACCTAAACAATTCATGGGGCCCTTCAAAGTTTATAAAGAGAAATGGATACATGCACCCTAATAACCCATCTCAAGAGTTATCGGCTCGCTAGTGGAACCTTCAAGGCTTCAAGTAATCACTCCCCAATGCTCATGAGCTCTCCAGAACACTAGATTCCCAGACCAACTTAGAGACTCTAGCTCGCTAGTGGTACCTTCATTGGCACTCAAATGACCTTAACAATGGCCTAGTTAAACACGGTCTAAACTCGCAATTCCCACATCAAGGTGAAGTCCTACCTAAGATGCTATCCTTTCATGAGAGATGATTCAAAGAGCATACAACAAGCATAACCTACGATGGAAAGCACTAATTGAGGACTACAAGAAACAAAAAAGGATAGCTCTTGTCTCAAGCCTCAATCAATCCAACTAGATTCTTGCACTGAATGGAGCCTCAGCCGACCCAGTTGGAGCCATGCTCTCGATTTGAGCCTGACTCGATCCAATCGAATTCTTAGTCGAAATCGAGCTTTAATCGAACCAATTGGACCCATGCTCTTGTTTTCAGCCTAATGCGACCCAATTAGATTCCTGCTATGAATCGAGTCTCGATCGACCCAATTGGAGTGATAGGCTTATTTTGAGCCTAACTCGACCCAATTGGATTCCTACTTCAAATGGAGCCTCGGTCGATCCAATTGGAGCCATGCTCTTGATTGAGGCTTGAGACAAGAGCATGGCTCCAATTGGATCGGGTGAGGCTTGAAACAAGAGCATTGCTCCAATTGGGTTGATTGAGGCTCCATTCGAAGCAAGAATCTAATTGGGTTCATTGAGGCTTGAGACAAGAGCATGGCTCCAATTGGTTCGGCTGAGGCTCGAAACGAGAGCATATCTCCAACTGGGTCAACTAAGGCTCCATTCGAAGTAGGAATCCAATTGGGTTGAGTCAGTCAACCTAGTTGGAGCAATTCTCTTGTTTTGAGCCTCAATCGAACCAATTGGAGCCATGCTCTTGTCTCAAGCCTCAATCAACCCAATTCGATTCCTGCTCCGAATGGAGCCTCAGTCGACCTAGTTGGAGCAATGCTCTCATTTCGAGCCTCAGCCAAATCAATTGGAGCCATGACCATGCAAACCAATACAGTAAAGAAAAGGGAACGTATCTCTATTATCTTTCAATCAGGCAAGTCCTCCCATGAGACAAGAGGCTTTACTCTTCCCACGAAATAAAAGGCTTTACTCTTTCGTGACACGACTTGAGAAGTAGTATTGACCCTCTCTATTATGTTGTTCTCCCTAAATCAAATACCTAAACAATTCATGGGGCCCTTCAAAGTTTATAAAGAGAAAAGGATACACTGCACCCTAATAACCCATCTCAAGAGTTATCGGCTCGCTAGTGGAACCTTCAAGGCTTCAAGTAATCACTCCCCAATGCTCACGAGCTCTTCAGAACACCAGATTCTCAAACCAACTTAGAGACTCTAGCTCGCTAGTGGTACCTTCATTGGCACTCAAACGACCTTAACAACGACCCGATTAAACATGGTCTAAACTCGCAATTTCCACATCAAGGCGAAGTCCTACCTAAGATGTTGTCCTTTCATGGGAGATGATTCAAAGAGCATGTAGCAAGCATAACCTACGATGGAAAGCACTAACTGAGGACTACAAGAAACAAAAAAGGATAGCTCTTGTCTCAAGCCTCAATCAATCCAACTAGATTCCTGCACCGAATGGAGCCTCAGCTGACCCAGTAGGAGCAATGCTCTCGATTTGGCCTGCCTCAATCCAATTGGATTCCTGGACATAAATCGAGCTTTAGTTGACCCAATTGGACCCATGCTCTCATTTTCAGCTTAACGTGACCCAATTGGATTCCTGCTCTGAATCGAGTCTCAGTTGACCCAATTGGAGCGATAGGCTCATTTTGAGCCTAACTCGACCCAATTGGATTCCTACTTCAAATGGAGCCTTGGTCGACCCAATTGGAGCCATGCTCTTGATTGAGGCTTGAGACAAGAGCATGGCTCCAATTGGATCGAGTGAGGCTTGAAACAAGAGCATTGCTCCAACTGGGTTGACTGAGGCTCCATTCGGAGCAGGAATCTAATTGGGTTCATTGAGGCTTGAGACAAGAGCATGGCTCCAATTGGTTTGGCTGAGGCTCGAAATGAGAGCATATCTCCAATTGGGTCAACTGAGGCTCCATTCGAAGCAGGAATCCAATTGGGTTGAGTCAGTCGACCCAGTTGGAGCAATTCTCTCATTTTGAGCCTCAACCAAACCAATTGGAGCCATGCTCTTGTCTCAAGCCTCAATCAACCCAATTCGATTCCTACTCCGAATGGAGCCTCAATCGACCCAGTTGGAGCAATGCTCTCATTTTGAGCCTTAGCCAAATCAATTGGAGCCATGACCATGCAAACCAATACAGTAAAGAAAAGGAAATGTATCTCTATTATCTTTCAATCAAGCAAGTCCTCCCATGAGACAAGAGGCTTTACTCTTCCCATGAAATAAAAGGCTTTACTCTTTCGTGACACGACTTGAGAAGTAGTATTGACCCTCTCTATTATGTTGTTCTCCCTAAATCAAATACCTAAACAATTCATGGGGCCCTTCAAAGTTTATAAAGAGAAAAGGATACACTGCACCCTAATAACCCATCTCAAGAGTTATGAGCTCGCTAGTGGAACCTTCAAGGCTTCAAGTAATCACTCCCCAATGCTCACGAGCTCTCTAGAACACCAGATTCCCAAACCAACTTAGAGACTTTAGCTCATCAGTGGTACCTTTATTGGCACTCAAACGACCTTAATAACGTCCTAGTTAAGCATGGTCTAAACTCGCAATTCCTACAACAAGGCAAAGTCTTACGTAAGATGTTGTCCTTTCATGGGAGATGATTCAAAGAGCATACAACAATCATAACCTATAATAGAAAGCACTAACTGAGGACTATAGAAAACAAAAAAAGATAGCTCTTGTCTCAAGCCTCAATTAATCCAACTTGATTCCTGCACTGAATGGAGCCTCAGCCGACCCAGTAGAAGCTACGCTCTCGATTTGAGCCTGACTCGATCCAATTGGATTTGTAGTCGGTATCGAGCTTCAGTCGACCCAATTGGACCCATGCTCTCATTTTTAGCCTAATGCAACCCAGCTAGATTCTTGCTCTGAATCGAGTCTCAGTCGACCCAATTGGAGCGATAGGCTCGTTTCGAGCCTAACTCGACCCAATTGGATTCCTACTTCAAATGGAGCCTCGGTCGACCCAATTGGAGCCATGCTCTTGATTGAGGCTTGAGACAAGAGCATGGCTCCAATTGGATTGGGTGAGGCTTGAAACAAGAGCATTGCTCCAACTGGGTCGACTGAGGCTCCATTCGGAGCAGGAATCTAATTGGGTTCATTGAGGCTTGAGACAAGAGCATGGCTCCAATTGGTTCGGCTGAGGCTCAAAACGAGAGCATATCTCCAACTGGGTCAACTGAGGCTCCATTCGAAGTAGGAATCCAATTGGGTTGAGTCAGTCGACCCAGTTGGAGCAATTCTCTTGTTTTGAGCCTCAACCGAACCAATTGGAGCCATGCTCTTGTCTCAAGCCTCAATCAACCCAATTTGATTCCTGCTCTGAATGGAGCCTCAGTCAACCTAGTTGGAGCAATGCTCCCATTTCAAACCTCAGCCAAATCAATTGGAGCCATGACCATGCAAAGCAATGCAGTAAAGGAAAGGGAACATATCTTTGTTATTTTTCAATCGGGCAAGTCCTCTCACGAGACAAGAGGCTTTACTCTTTGCAGGAAATAAAAGGCTTTATGCTTCGGTGACACGACTTGAGAAGTAGTATTAACCCTCTCCATTATGCTATTCTTCCTAAATCAAATACCTAAACAATTCATGAGAACCTTCAAAGTTTATAAAGAGAAAAGTATACACTACACCCTAATAACCCATCTAAAGAGTTATCGGCTCGCTAGTGGAACCTTCAAGGCTTCAAGTAATCACTCCCCAATGCTCACGAGCTCTCCAGAACATCGGATTCCCTGACCAACTTAGAGACTCTAGCTTGCCAGTGGTACCTTCATTGGCACTCAAACGACCTTAACAATGACCCGGTTAAACACGGTTTAAACTCATAATTCTTACATCAAGGCAAAGTCCTACCTAAGATGTTGTCCTTTCATGTGAGATAATTCAAAGAGCATTCACCAAGCATAATCTATGATGGAAAGCACTAACCAAGGGATATAGGAAACAAAAAAGGATAGCTCTTGTCTCAAGCTTCAATCAATCCAACTAGATTGCTACACCGAATGGAGCCTTAGTTGGCCCAGTTGGAGCCATGCTCTCGATTCGAGCTTGACTCAATCCAATCGGATTCCTGATCAAAATTGAGCTTCAATCGACCAAACTGGACCCATGTTCATGTTTTCAGCCTAATGCGACCCAATTTGATTCCTAATCTGAATCGAGTCTCCGTCGACCCAATTGGAGCGATAGGCTTGTTTCGAGCCTAACTCGACCCAATTGGATTCCTACTTCAAATGGAGCCTCGGTTGACCCAATTGGAGCCATGCTCTTGATTGAGGCTTGAGACAAGAGCATGGCTCCAATTGGATCGAGTGAGGCTTGAAACAAGAGCATTGCTCCAACTAGGTCGATTGAGGCTCCATTCAGAGCAGGAATCTAATTGGGTTCATTGAGGCTTGAGACAAGAGCATGGCTCCAATTGGTTCAGCTGAGGCTCGAAACAAAAGCATATATCCAACTCGGTCAACTGAGGCTCCATTCAAAGCAGGAAACCAATTGGGTTGAGTCAGTCGACCCAGTTGGAGCAATTCTCTTGTTTTGAGCCTCAATTGAACCAATTGGAGCCATGCTCTTATCTCAAGCCTCAATCAACCTAGTTTGATTCCTAGTCCGAATGGAACCTCAATCGGCCCAGTTGCAGCAATGCTATCGTTTTAAGCCTCAGCCAAATCAATTGGATCCATGACCATGCAAGCCAATACTATAAAGAAAAGGAAATGTATCCCTGTTATCTTTCAATCAGGTACATCCTCCCACAAGACAAGAGGCTTTGCTCTTTCCATGAAATAAAAGGCTTTGCTCTTCTGTGACATGACTTAAGAAGTAGTATTGACCCTCTCTATTATTCTGCTCTCCCTAAATCAAATACCTAAACAATTTATGGGGCGCTTCAAAGTTTGTAAAGAGAAAAGGATACAATACAGCCTAATAACCCTTCTCAAGAGTTATGAGCTTGCTAGTGGAACCTTCAAGGCTTCAAGTAATCACTCCCCAATGCTCGCGAGCTCTCTAGAACACCAGATTCTCAGACCAACTTAGAAACTCTAGCTCACCAGTGGTACCTTCATTGGCACTCAAACAACCTTAACAACAACCCAGTTAAACATGGTCTAAACTTGCAATTCCTATATCAAGACGAAGTCCTACCTAAGATGCTATCCTTTCATAGGAGATGATTCAAAGAGCATACAACAAGCATAATGTATAATGGAAAGCACTAACCGAGGACTATAGGAAACGAAAATGGATAGCTCTTGTCTCAAGCATCAATCAATCCAACTAGATTCTTGAACTAAATGGAGCCTCAGCCGACCTAGTAGGAGCTATGCTTGCGATTTGAGCCTGACTCGATCCAATTGGATTCCTAGTCAAAATCGAGCTTCAATCAACCCAATTAGACCCATGGTCTCATTTTCAGCCTAACGCGACCCAGCTGGATTCCTGCTCTGAATCTAGTCTCAGTCGGCCCAATTGGAGGGATAGGCTCATTTCAAGCCTAACTCAAAATAATTGAATTTGTACTTAAAATGGAGTCTCGGTTGACCCAATTAGAGCCGTGCTCTTGAATGAGGCTTGAGATAAGAGTATGGCTCTAATTGGATCGAGTGAGGCTTGAAACAAGAGCATTGCTCCAACTAGGTCGACTAAGGCTCCATTCAGAGTAGGAATCTAATTGGGTTCATTGATGCTTGAGACAAGAGCATGGCTCTAATTGGTTTGGCTGAGGCTTGAAACGAGAGCATATATCTCCAACTGGGTCAACGAAGGCTTTATTCGAAGCAGGAATCCAATTGGCTTGAGTCAGTCGACCCAGTTGGAGCAATTCTCTAGTTTTGAGCCTCAACTGAACAATTGAAGCCATGTTCTTGTCTCAAGTCTCAATCAACCCAATTTGATTCTTGCTCCGAATGGAGCCTCAGTCGACCCAGTTGGAGCAATGCTCTCGTTTCAAGCCTTAACCAAATCAATTGGAGCCATAAACATGCAAACTAATACAGTAAAGAAAAGGGAACATATGTGTGTTATCTTTCAATCAAGCAAGTCCTCCCACGAGACAAGAGGCTTTACTCTTTGCACAAAATAAAATGCTTTATGCTTCTGTGACATGACTTAAGAAGTAGTATTGACCCTCTCTATTATGTTGTTCTCCCTAAATCAAATGCCTAAACAATTCATAGGAACCCTCAAAGTTTATAAAGAGAAAAGGATACACTGCACCCTAATAACCCATCTCAACATTTATTGGCTTGGTAGTAGAACCTTCAAGGCTTGAAATAATCACTCCCCAATGCTCACGAGCTCTCCAGAACACTGGATTCCTTGACCAACCTAGAGTCTCTAGCTCGCCAGTGGTACCTTGTTGGCACTCAAACAACCTTAACAATGACACGGTTAAACATGGTTTAAACTCGTAATTCTCACATCAAGGCAAAGTCCTACCTAAGATGCTGTCCTTTCATGGGAGATGATTCAAAGAGCATACACCAAGCACAATCTATGATGGAAAGCACTAATCGAGGGCTACAAAAAACAAAAAAGGACAGCTCTTCTCTCAAGCCTCAATCAATCGAACTAGATTCCTGCACCGAATGGAGCCTCGGCCGGCCCTGTTGGAGCCATGCTCTCGATTCGAGCCTAACTCAATTCAATTGGATTCCTAGTCGAAATCAAGCTTTAGTCAACCCAATTGGACCCATGCTTTCGTTTTTAGCCTATCACGACCCAGTTGGATTCCTAATTTGAATCGAGTCTCCGTCGACCCAATTGGAGCGATAGGCTCGTTTTGAGTCTAACTCAACCCAATTGGATTCCTAGTTCAAATGGAGCCTCGGTTAACCCAAATGGAGCCATGCTCTTGATTGAGGCTTGAGGCAAAGCATGGCTCCAATTGGATTGAGTGAGCCTTGAAACAAGAGCATTACTTCAACTAGGTCGATTGAGTCTCCATTTGAAGCAGGAATCTAATTGGGTTCATTGAGGCTTCAGACAAGAGCATGGCTTCAATTGGTTTGGCTGAGGCTCAAAATGAGAGCATATCTCCAACTGGGTCAACTGAGGCTCTATTCAAAGCAGGAATCCAATTCGGTTGAGTCAGTCGATCCAGTTGGAGCAATTTTCTCATTTTGAGCCTCAACCGAACCAATTGGAGCTATGCTCTTGTAGCCTCAATTAACCCAATTCGATTCTTGCTCCGAATGGAGCCTCAATCGACCCAGTTGGAGCAATGCTATCATTTTGAGACTTAGCCAAATCAATTGGAGCTATGACCATGCAAGCCAATGCTGTAAAGAAAAGGGAACATATCTCTATTGTCTTTCAATCAGGCATGTTCTCCCATGAGACAAGAGGCTTTACTCTTCCCATGAAATAAAAGGATTTACTCTTCTGTGACATGACTTGAGAAGTAGTATTGAACCTCTCTATTATGTTGTTTCCCTAAATCAAATACGTAAACAATTCATAAGGCCCCTCAAAGTTTATAAAGAGAAAAGGATACACTGCACCCTACTAACCCATCTCAAGAATTATGGGCTTGCTAGTGGATCCTTTAAGACTTCAAGTAATCACTCCCCAATGCTCACAAGCTCTCCAGAACACTGGTTTTCCAAACCAACTTAGAGACTCTAGCTCTCCAATGGTACCTTCATTGGCAATCAAACAACCTTAGCAACAACCCAGTTAAACACGATCTAAACTCGCAATTCCCTCATCAAGGCAAAGTCCTTCTTAAGATGCTATCATTTCATGGAAGATGATTCAAAGAGCATACAATAAGCATAACCTACGATGGAAAGCACTAATCGAGGACTATAAGAAATAAAAAAGGATAGCTCTTGTCTCAAGCCTCAATCAATCCAACTAGATTCCTGCACCGAATGAAGCCTCAGCCAACCTAGTAGGAGCTATGCTCTCAATTTGAGCCTGACTCGATCCAATCAGATTCACGGTCGGAATCGAGCTTCAGTGGACCCAATTGGACCCATGCTCTCATTTTCAACCTAACTCGACCTAGCTGGATCCTTGCTCTGAATCTAGTCTCAGTTGGCCCAATTGGAGGGATAGCCTCGTTTCGAGCCTAACTTGACCCAACTAGATTTCTACTTCAAATGGAGCCTTGGTCGACCCAATTGGAGCCATGCTTTTGATTGAGGCTTGAGATAAGAGCATGGCTCCAATTAGATCGGGTGAGGCTTGAAACAAGAGCATTGCTCCAACTGGGTCGACTAAGGCTCCACTGGGAGGAGGAACCTAATTGGGTTCATTGAGGCTTGAGATAAGAGCATTGCTCCAATTGGTTTGGCTGAGGCTCAAAACAAGAGCATATCTCCAACTGGGTCAACTAAGGCTCCATTCGAAGCAAGAATCCAATTGGGTTGAGTCAATCGATCGAGTTTGAGCAATTCTCTTATTTCGAGCCTCAACCAAAGCAATTGGAGCCATGCTCTTGTCTCAAGCCTCAATCAACCCAATTCGATTTCTGCTCTGAATGGAGCCTCAGTTGATCCAGTTGGAGCAATTCTCTCGTTTTGAGCCTCAACCAAATCAATTGGAGCCATGACCATGCAAACCAATATAGTAAAGAAAAGGGAACGTATCTCTATTATCTTTCAATCAGGTAAGTCCTCCGATGAGACAAGAGGCTTTACTCTTTGTACAAAATAAAAGGCTTTATGCTTTCGTGATACGGCTTGAGAAGTGTTGTTCTCTCTAAATCAAATACCTAAACAATTCATGGAAACCTTCAAAGTTTATAAAGAGAAAAGGATACACTACACCCTAATAACCCATCTCAATAGTTATTGACTCACTAGTAGAACCTTTAAGGCTTTAAGTAATCACTCCTCAATGCTTATGAGCTCTCTAGAACACCGGATTCCCTAACCAACTTAGAGACTCTAGCTTGCTAGTGGTACCTTCGTTGGCACTCAAACGACCTTAACAATGACCTGGTTAAACATGGTTTAAACTCACAATTCTCACATCAAGGCAAAGTCCTAAATAAGATGCTATTCTTTCATAGGAGATGATTCAAAGAGCATACACCAAGCATAACTTACAATGGAAAGCACTAACCGAGGGCTACAGAAAACAAAAAATGATAGCTCTTGTCTCAAGCCTCAATCAATCCAACTAGATTCCTGCATCGAATGGAGCCTCAACCGACCCAGTAGGAGCTATGCTCTCAATTTGAGCCTGACTCAATCCAATCGGATTCCTGGTCGGAATCAAGCTTTAGTCAAGCCAATTGGACCCATGCTTTTGTTTTCAACCTAACGTGACCCAGTTGGATTCCTGCTATGAATCGAGCCTCCGTCAACCCAATTGGAGTGATAGGCTCGTTTCGAGCCTAACTTGATCTAATTGGATTCCTACTTCAAATGGATCCTTGGTCGACCTAATTGGATTCCTACTTCAAATGGATCCTTGGTCGACCCAATTGGAGCCATGCTCTTGATTGAGGCTTGAGACAAGAGAATGGCTCCACTTGGATCAAGTGAGGCTTGAAACAAAAGCATTACTCTAACTGAGTTGACTAAGTCTCCATTCGGAGAAGGAATTTAATTGGGCTCATTGATGCTTGAGAGAAAAGCATAGCTCTAATTGGTTTGACTGAGGCTCAAAATGAGAGCATATCTCCAATTGGGTGAGCTGAGGCTCCATTCGAAGTAGGAATCAGTTGGGTTGAGTCAGTCAACCCAATTGGAGCAATTCTCTCATTTTCAGCCTGAATCGAACCAATTGGAGCCATGCTCTTGTCTCAAGCCTCAATCAACCTAATTCGATTCCTGCTTTGAATGGAGCCTCACTCGACCCAGTTGGAGCAATGCTCTCCTTTTGAGTCTCAACCAAATCAATTGGAGCCATGACCATGCAAGCCAATACTGTAAAGAAAAGGGAATGTATCTCTGTTATCTTTCAATCAGGCAAGTCTTCTCACGAGATAAGAGGCTTAACTCTTCGCATGAAATAAAAGGCTTTGCGCTTCCATGACATGACTTGAGAAGTAGTATAGACCCTCTCTATTATTCTGTTCTCCTAAATCAAATACCTAAACAATTCATGGGAACCTTCAAAGTTTATAAAGAGAAAAGGATAGACTGCACCCTAATTACCCATGTCAAGAGTTATCGGCTCGCTAGTGGAACCTTCAAGGCTTCAAGTAATCACTCCCCAATGCTCACGAGCTCTCTAGAACACCGGATTTCCTAACCAACTTAGATACTCTAGCTCGCCAGTGGTACCTTTGTTGGCACTCAAACGACCTTAATGACTCGATTAAACATGGTTTAAACTCACAATTCCCACATCAAGGTGAATTCCTACCTTAGATGATGTCCTTTCACTGGAGATGATTCAAAGAGCATACAACAAGCATAACCTATAATGGAAAGCACTAACCAAGGACTACAGAAAACAAAAAAGGATAGCTTTTGCCTCAAGCCTCAATCAATCCAACTAGATTCCTGCACTGGGATTTGCATAAAGAAATCAGTCAAAAGATTAAACTAAGTAATGATGCATATAAATAATTAGCTGATTCCCGAAAACAAACCAAAGAATTTGCTGAAGGGGATTATGTAATGATTAGGCTTAGGCCTGAGCAGTTCCCTCCTAAAACCATGAAAAAGTTGCATGCCCAAGGAGCTGGACCCTTTAAAATAATTAAGAAAGTCAGACCTAATGCCTATGTGCTAGAGTTACCTCTTGAATTAGGCATTAGCTCAACTTTCAATATATCAGACCTAACTGAGTATAGGGAACTGGCAGTGATACCTAGTGAGCCATTTGGACCTGACCCTATTCTTAAGAGCGAACCCATCCCAGAGTGTCCACCTACAAATTGGCCTGAGAGAAGAGAAAGGATCGAGCGAATTCTGGATGACCAAGCTATCAGTACTCGAAACAAAGGTTACCAGCGCTATCTAGCTCATTGGCAAGGTCGACCAGAATCTGAGGATTCTTGGGTTACCCGAGAGGATCTGCAATGCATAGACTTGGACCTACTAGAGAGTTACCAAAGCCAGATTGACCCTTACTCGGCAGGGTCTCTTTTGTTCTTCCAAATCATGTACATGACATTTTGGTTATAAATAAAAGACATTATGTTTCATCATTTGCTGCTTCTTATAATTATGATGAACCCCATAAAATAGGGCAATGGTTTTAGGGCTATGATGAGATCATACCAGTGAGACCCCTAAAACCCTATTCTAAAACATTTCCTATCATTGGTACATTGAGTCAGGGATCAATGTTATTAAAAAGACTGGCATATCTTATGTATGCTCGATGCAGAGGGTGATTGATCTCACAATCACTTTTGTGAGATACTAATACAAAGATGTGGGTGCTCATTAGAGGAATGAGTTCACTGAATTGACCTACCAAGAGAACATCTTATGGAAGCTTACTTATTTGTCAAAAGATGATTCTTTAAGTGGGAGTTGTGTAAGTGATTCTTAGACCTGAGATTACCATAGTATCTTATGCACATGAATCCATATTTTGGTTTACACTCATTCACGACATTAAGTTATGTATGAGGTATTCTAGATATGGTGGACTATGTATGAAGATTGTGAGTAGATCAACAAGGAATCAATCACTTCTAGTAAGAGAAGACCACATCCTATTTGCTCTAATCTTATGATGATTCAGGAAGTCTTAGATCAAAGTATAATGAAAAATTAGAAAGAGTTTCTAATGTTTCATTAATTGAATTATCATTAGAAGATTAAGAGAGACATGAATAAGTAATTGAGTTTGACATTGATCCATACTCATATACTTATTCGGGATGCAGTATGATTGAAGGATTGAATTGCACAGTAACTTGCCACTGAAGGGCATGTTTGGTATATCCACTAAATTCCATATCTTTTGGGTAGACATGATACGTTGCTAGGTGTCAATCTTGTCTTGTAGGTTTGATTGAATTAAAGATTTTAATTTGATCAATAATTAGAAAGGGTTCTAATTGTCAAGTTTGGGATCGCACTAATTGGACTTATAAGGATTAGAAATGTTCTAATCATGATAGGTCAACTTGCACCCATACCTACTGCTGGCTAGATGTGGAACCCAATGGGTCACACACAAAAGGAACTGATCAAGGGTCTAATTACATTAGATCATGTTAGACATGCTAGCACGTGTTGCAAACCCTAACTCTTGATTCGAATTGGATTCGAATCTTATTCTTGTATTAGGTTAATCTAATATGATTAGATCATAACCTAATGTGGGTTGGCCAAGAGTTGGAACCCAATTGGCTTTATCTGGACCATTGGATGGCTCCTTAAATAAAGGACCTAAACCATTGGTTGTTGCCTGAATTTGGACCATTAGTTGGTGCCTGAATCTGGACCATGGGTGATGGCGCCTTGCTTTTGGACCATAGGATGGTATCTTAATCTGGACCATTGGATTATCATGAAATAAGTGTGGGGTGAGGTTATCAGCGTGAGAAGGTTGGTAGCGTGCGTATCGGATAAGTTTTTGAGCGGATACATCTTTTTGCTCTTTTAGATGCACCCTTCCCCTTAGCGCCTCATCATGATGAGGCGCTACCCTTGGGACACACCCCATCATGATAGGGCATGTGGATGGGATGCATCTCTTGGTGATGAATCCCTCCACCTCTTATAAATAAGAGTGCGTCTCGGAGTTCATAGATAATTGAATCCATCCGAAGAGAAATCAATTCCCTCTCTTTCTTATTTTATTTCTCATGTCTTGTCCTAAACCAAGACAAGGAGGTCTTCTTCAGGATAAGAGGCTATCTTGTCCTAAACCAAGACAAGAAGGTCTTCTTAAGGACAAGACCTAAAACAGGACAAGGAGGTCTTCTTTAGGACAAGAGGCTTTGAAGGGTTTTTTGTAAGAGAAAGAAAATTATAAGGGAAAGAAAGCAAGCCAATCAAATCTTTTGGAAGGATTAAGCATCAAGGATCAAAGTTTTGAAGGAGTTAGAGTCTTGAACCCAGTTTCCGTGTGGATCAACATTGGAGGGTGAACACTTGGGTACCTTGTGGATATTCCAACATATTGGATTTAGCATTACAGGTATTCTTCTTATCCTATATTTACTATTTATTCATTTGATTGTTACCATTAAGGAGATCTTGGCTATTAAGGGTTTCATGTAAATGGATCTCATTAAGAAATTTATGAAATCTATGCACTTCCACTGCACTCTTAGGTATGCACAAGAAACCCAATAGTGGTATCAGAGCCATCCTTAACTGGTGCAATCAAATGATCATGCATGTTGTAGGATCCATAAATGCTATGTGGTAGCAATATTAGATATCATGATATAAAGCATGTTCATTAAAATGCTATATGATAGCAATATTTGATATGAAGCATGTTTATTAAAATGCTATATATGTTTATAGAAAGTTGTTATGTGATGGCAATAATATATTCAAATATCTTGATATAAATTTTATATAAGATATGATCAAGCATGTTCATATTCATTGATACGCTTGTTTCTTACATAAGAAATGCAAAGTATATGGAATGTGCTAAGAGACCAGAAAGCCCTCACATAAAATATATTAAGTCACAGTGTTAAAATACTTTAAGCTGGCCCATTCTAGAATAATTGACTGAGTTGGTGTCTAGGAAAGAACTCAAGGTGGTTACTTAATTAGGACCTTACTCTTTGAGCAAGGGGAGCCTCCCACCTACTTATCAGGCCAACTATTTGATTGTCTTTTATGGATAAGCTTAATGTTTATGAAACACTACTCTAAGCCTTCCTTCATGCCTAGACATTATTTTGTCAAGATCCATGCTAGTTTGTTGTGTACCCACAAGGTTTGCTATGGGGACTGATATAATATTGTCTTGGTGCATAAAGATGCTTATAGCATATTTTAATATGTTGCTTTGTTATGTACCCACAAGGGCAGCATTATTCAAAAATGATTGTATGAAAATGAAGGGTCTGACTTAACTAAGACATTATAGTTTGTTGTGTACCCACAAGGCTATGAATGTTTTAAAGGATAAGATAAAGTTAAGAATTGCATGAGATGCAATTGGAAAGGGTTTCCTACCTTTGAACTCATAAAGGTTTGTTGTGTACCCACAAGGCTCTTATGAGGAATTAGGATCTCAACCCCACTAAGAAAAATTAGTATTTTTCTCATTTATCATAGAAGGGGGCTATGATAAGTCGATAAAATAGTGGAAGTAATAATTAGAAAAAAGGCCTTGTCTAATTGTATACATGTCATCATGATTGGTCTGTTTATGTTAGTTTCGTTCTTTGTTTATGTAGCATTAAATCTGTATTAAATGGCTTCTTCACTATCACTAAGAGGCATCTTAGATGCCAATAAGTTGACCGGCCTGAACTATGTGGACTGGTTGAGGAATCTTAAGATTGTTCTTATACAAGAGAAACTTTCCTATATACTTGAAACCCCTGACTTAGTGTCAACTCAGGATGATGCTACTGAAGAGGAGGTTGCCATATACAGAATGTGGAAAAATGATAGTTTGACTGTCAAGTGTATCATGCTAGCCTCTATGAGTAATGAGTTATAAAGGCAACATGAAAGCATGGACACTCACTCCATACTTCTTAATTTGAAGGAATTATATGGAGAGCAAAGTAGGACTACTAGATATGAGATATCTAAGCAGTTGTTCCATGCTAAAATGAATGAAGGGACATCCATGCAAGACCATGTTCTTATGGTTATAGACTTGATTACTTGATTGAGTCAATTGGGTTTTGCTATGGATAGTGAACTCAGTCAGGATTTGATCCTGCAATCACTTCCCAAGTCATTCTCTTAGTTTGTTGTGAATTATCACATGAACAAGCTGAATACCTCCTTGCCTGAGCTGTTAAATATGTTAAAGACAGCTGAAACCCACATCAAGAAGGAAAAGGGCCCGATCCTTCTTGTTGGTGGGGGCTCTAAAAGAAAGTCAGGTAGTAAGGGTTCTAAGAAGAGGCTGAATCCTAAAAGAAGCATGAAGAAAAAGAAAGGAAAGAAGATCTCTGGACCCGGTACCTATTTCCACTGTGGCAAGGAAGGCCACTGAAAAAGGAATTGCAAGAGTTTACTTGCAGCTGTGAAGCCTGATGCAAGAATTGCATCAAAAGGTATGTTTGTGTTACATGCCAACTTGTCATTAAATTCTTCAAATTCTAATTCTTGGGTATTGGATATCGGCTGTGGTTCTCACCTATGCAAATCATTGCATGGACTGCAGAAAATTAGAAGTTTGAAGAAAGGTGACTTTGAGCTGTTCGATGTTGGAGTAGAGTCCCTTTAGGCAGAAGCTATTGGAACCTATATCTTGGAGTTGCCATTTGGCAAGCTCCTGGAATTGGAAAATTGTTACTATATGCCAAAAATCATTAGAAATGTAATTTCTATTCCTTTGTTGTTAAAGAAAGGTTTTGAAATTAATGGAAAGAGCAATGGTTGCTCTATTTCTTTTTCTAATGAGTTCTATTGCAAAGGCATTATGGAAAATGGTCTTCTAGTTTTATATCTTAATGATAATGTGTTTCATGTTGGTGAAAGTAACAAAAGAAAGAGAGAGGATATTAATAATACCTTCCTTTGGCATTGCCGACTTGGTCATATTAGTGAGTCAAGATTACACAAGTTATATAAAGAAGAGTTTTTTGATCCTTATGATTTTGAATCTTTAGGAACTTGTGAATCTTTTCTTATGGGTAAAATGACCAAATCTCCATTCTCAGGACATGGAGAAAGGGCAAATGAGTTGTTAAGACTTATGCATACAGATGTGTGTGGTCCTATGACAACTCCAACTAGAGGTGGATACTCTTACTTTATCACATTCACTGATGATCTATCAAGATATGGACATGTGTATCTTTTAAAACAAAAGTCCGAAGCTTTTGATAAGTTTAAATAGTCTCAAAGTATGGTCAAAAAACAAACAGGGAAGTATATTAAAATCCTTCGATCTGATCAAGGAGGAGAATATCTTTCTAGTGAGTTTTTAGACTATCTTAAAGAAAAGGGTATTCTCTGTGAATGAACACCTTTGCATACGCCACAATTAAATGGTGTAGCAGAAAGGAGGAATCGTACTCTATTAGATATGGTACGGTCTATGATGTGCTTTACAAATTTTCCTATTTTCTTCTAGGATTTGCCCTAGAGACTGCTGCATATATTTTGAATAGGGTACCTTCTATGTCTGTACCTAGCACTCCATATGACATGGAGAGTAAAGAAGCCAAATCTTAAGTATCTTAAGATATGGAGCTATCAAGCTTATGTCAAAAAAAATTTTGGACATAAGCTAAGTGCTAGATCAAATAGGTATATATTTGTATGTTATCCTAAAAATAGTATAGGATATATCTTCTATAATCCTACTGAACATAAGATTTTTGTTGGTAGGCATGCTATTTTCATGGAGAAAGAGTTTTTCCTTGAAAAGGGCAAAGATAGAAGAAATGAACTCAAAGAAGTTCATGACCTACAAATTGAGACAAATAATATTCCTCAACAGATGTACCCATAGATGAGGTACAACCACAACACACATCTCCTCTCCAAAGGTCAGATAGAGTACGAAAAGCACCTAAGAGATATGGGTTTATCATAGAGAATGATGAAGCCCACATCATTGAGAATGATGATCCACTAACCTATTTGGAAGCCGTCATGAGTAGGGACTCTAACAAATGGCTGGAGGCCATGTAATCTGAAATAGATTCTATGTATACCAACCAAGTGTGGACTTTGGTTGATGCACCTGAGGGTGTAACCCCTATAGGTTGCAAATGGGTATATAAGAAAAAGATTGGAACTGATGGCTAAGTAGATACATATAAGGCCAGGCTAGTAGCAAAAGGTTTCAGACAAAAACAAGGAATTGACTATGATGAAACTTTTTCACCAGTAGCTATGCTCAAGTCTATTTGGATTATGCTACAATAGCTGCATATTATGATTATGAAATTTGGTAGATGGATGTCAAAACTGCATTGCTTAATGGTTATCTTGAGGAAAAGGTTTATATGACTCAGCCAGAAGGATTTATCTCAAGTGGGAGAACAAATCAAGTATGCAGGCTTAAGAAATCCATTTATAGATTAAAGCAAGCATCGAGGAGTTGGAATATCCATTTTGATATGACAGTCAAAGAGTTTGGCTTTATCAAAAATGTGGATAAACCTTTTGTGTATAAGAAGACAAGTGGGAGTGCTATTGTCTTCTTAGTATTGTATGTAGACGACATACTTCTCATTGAAAATGATGTTCCAATGTTGCAGTCGGTCAAGACTTGGCTATCAAAAAGGTTTTTCATGAAAGGCTTGGGTGAAGCATCCTATATACTGGGTATAAAGATCTATAGGGATAGATCTAAAAGGATGCTAGGCTTATCCCAGTCAAGGTACATAGATAAAGTGCTGAAAAGATTTAGCATGGATGGAAGTAAAAGAGGTTACTTACCCATAGGTCATGGCATACATCTCTCTAAGAAGATGTCTCCTAAGACACCTAAAGAGAGAAATAGAATGAGTACTATTCCATATGCATCAGCAGTAGGGTCGATAATGTATGCTATGCTATGTACCAGGCATGACGTTGCTTATGCCTTAGGCATAACAAGTAGGTTTCAGGCTGATCCAGGGGAGGATCATTGGAAAATAGTGAAAAGCATTCTTAAGTACTTGAGAAGGACTAAAGATGTTTTTCTAGTATATGGAGGATCAAAATTGAAACTAGAAGGTTATTCGGATTCTAGTTTTCAGTTAGATCCAGATGATAGTAAGTCCATTTCAGGATATGTCTTTACTCTGAATGGTGAAGCAATGAGCTAGAAGAGTTCCAAGTAGCAGACTATAGCTGACTCAGTTACTGAGGTAGAGTACATTGCTGTAAGTGAATCAGCTAAGGAAGTGTCTGGATGAAGTTCATCACAGAGTTGGGTGTGGTACCTGAGATTGCTGAACTAGTACTAGTTTATTGTGATAACACTGGAGCTGTTGCACAAGCAAAGGAACCAAGGTCTCATCATAGATCCAAGCACATTCTAAGATGCTTCCACCTCGTTTGTGAGATTGTTGAAAGGAAAGACATCAAGATTGAATGAGTAGATAAAAAGAACAACCTAGTAGACCCATTCACTAAAGCTTTACCTTAGCAGTAGTTTGATCGCCACCTCGATTGTATGGGGTTAAAGTATAAGAGCGATTGGCTTTAGTGCAAGTGAGAGAATGAAAGAGTTATGCCCTAAAAGCCAATCATAATCTGTATTGTGATAGGGTCTCTTTTGTTCTTTCAAATCACGTACATGACATTTTGGTTATAAATAAAAGGCATTATGTTTCATCATTTGCTGCTTCTTATAATTATGATGAATCCCATAAAATAGGGCAATGGTTTTAGGGCTATGATGAGATCATACCAGTGAGACCTAAAACCCTAAAACCCTAATCTAAAACATTCTCAATTGTTGATACATTGAGTTGGGGATCAATGTTACCGAAAAGACTGGCACATCTTATGTATGCTCGATGCAGAGGGTGATTGATCTCATAATCACTTGTGTGAGACACTAATACAAAGATGTGGATGCTCATTAGAGGAATGAGTTCACTGAATTGACTTGCCAAGAGAACATCTTATGGAAGCTTACTTATTTGTCAAAAGATGATTCTTTAAGTTGGAGTTGTGCAAGTGATCCTTAGACCTGAGATCACCATAGTATCTTATGCACATGAATCCATGTTTTGGTTTACACTCATTCACGACATTAAGATGTGTACAAGGTATTTTGGATATGGTGGACTATGTATGAAAATTGTGAGTAGATCAACAAGGAATCAATCACTTCTAGTAAGAGAAGACCACATCCTATTTGCTCTAATCTTATGATGATTCAAGAAGTATTAGATCAAAGTATAATGAAAAATTAGAAAGAGTTTCTAATGTTTCATTAATTGAATTATCATTAGAAGATTAAGAGAGACATGAATAAGTAATTGAGTTTGACATTGATCCATACTCATATACTTATTCGGGATGTAGTATGATTGAAGGATTGAATTGCACGGTAACTTGCCACTGAAGGGTATGTTTGGTATATCCATCAAATTTCATATCTTCTGGGTAGACATGATACATTGCTAGACATCAATCTTGTCTTGTAGGTTTGATTGAATTAAAGAGTTTAATTTGATCAATAATTAGAAAGGGTTCTAATTGTCAAGTTCGGGATCGCACTGATTGGACTTATAAGGATTAGAAATGTTCTAATCATGATAGGTCAACTTGCACCCACACCTACTGCTGGCTAGATGTGGAACCCAATGGGTGACACACAAAAGGAACTGATCAAGGGTCTAATTAGATTAGATCATGTTTGTAGGATAGGCATGCTAGCACTATTGCAAACCCTAGCTCTTGATTCGAATTGAATTCAAATTTGATTCTTGTATTAGGTTAATCTAATATGATTAGATCATGACCTAATGTGGGTTGGCCAAAAGTTGGAACCCAATTGGTTTTATTTGGACCATTGGATGGCTCCTTGAATGATGGATCTGAACCATTGGTTGTCTCTTAAATTTGGACCATTAGTTGGTGCTTGAATCTGGACCATAGGTGATGACACCTTGCTTTTGGACCATTGGATGGTGTCTTAATCTTGACCATTGGATTATCATGAAATAAGTGTGGGGTGAGGTTATCAACATGAGAAGGCTGATAGGGCGCGTATCAGATAAGTTTTTGAGCGGATACATCTTTTCACTCTCTTAGATGCGCCCCTCCCCCTAGCGCCTCATCATGATGAGGCGCTACCCTTAGGACATGCCCCATCATGATAGGGCGTGAGGATGGGATGCATCCCTTGATGATGCATCCTTCCGCCTCTTATAAATAGGAGTGCATCCTGGGGTTCATAGATAATTGAATCCATCCGAAGAGAAATCAATTCCCTCTCTTTCTTATTTTATTTCTCTTATATGTCTTGTCCTAAACCAAGACAAGGAGGTCTTCTTCAGGACAAGAGGCTATCTTGTCCTGAACCAAGATAGGAGGTCTTCTTCAGGATAAGACCTAAACCAGGACAAGGAGGTCTTCTTTAAGATAAGAGGCTTTGAAGGGTTTTTTGTAAGAGAAAGAAAATTAGAAGGGAAAGAAAGCAAGCCAATCAAATCCTTTGGAAGGATTAAGAATCAAGGATCAAAGTTTTGAAGGAGTTAGAGTCTTGAACCTAGTTCCCATGTGGATCAACGTTGGAGGGTGAACACTTGGGTACCTTGTGGATATTCCAACATATTGGATTTAGCGTTACAGGTATTCTTCTTATCCTATATTTACTATTTATTCATTTGATTGTTACCATTAAGGAGATCTTGGCTATTAAGGGTTTCATGTAAATAGATCTCAATAAGAAATTTATGAAATCTATGCACTTCCACTGCACTCTTAGGCATGCATAAGAAACCCAACAAACGCCATAAGAATATCTTGATAAGTCACAAAAGTCTTCTTAAGAACCAAGAAAACACATTTTCTCACCAAAAGGAATGATCTCCTTCATGTTGAAACATGCCTATTTATAGGTTGAACACATTCAAAACCCTAAATTAAAATAAGAAAGTTAAAATAAGGAAATTAAAATATGGGAAGGAAAAATAAGGAAAGCCACCATTCACGCCCATCCCATGCAAAAGGCAGCCATGCACACGTGTCTATCCTTGGTTTGCTGGTGCGTGCACATGCCTTCTCCATCTGCGCACACCTTCCATCCATATGCGCACTTGGCGAATGTGCATGGACCCATCTTCTGTTCATGCGCATATCGGATCTGGGCTGGCTTGCCTTCCAGCTTTGCGCGCACCCTTGCCAGATCCATCCATGTGTGCGCATGCGCGTATCGGATCTAGGCTGACTTGACTTCTGCATGTGCGCATGCTGGATCTAGGTGCACCTTCCATCTGTGCGCACCCTTGCCAAATCCACGCGTGCTTGCCCAACTTGTGTGCACCTTCCATTCGTGCGCACCGCATGCACGCCCTTGCCAAACTTGGTTCACCATTATGGTGAACATGTTTAGCTCTTCCTTTTGGACTTCTCGGACTAAGCCATTGATCGCTTCCTTGAACTTCTTAGCTTGAGCTCTCGTGACAAGGCCACTTGGAACTTGAATTGGATCAGCTTATGAAGCACTAATCTGATTAGCTTCCTTATTTCCATCACCAATTTGGCTTGATTCAGGCTCAATTTGGAAGTAGGGTTTCAATTAGGTCTTGTCAGGCTTGATTTGGGAGTGGAGCTCCAACTTGGGTCATTTGAGGCTCGATTTGGGAGGAAGTCTCCAATTAGATTGAGTGAAGCTCAATTTGGGAGGAGGACTCTAATTTGGGTCGAGTCAGACTCGATTCAGGAGGAGATCTTCAATTTGAGTTGAGGAATGCTTGATTTGGATGTAGTGTTACAACTTGGGTCAAGTCAAGCTCGATTTAGGAGTAGCGCTCCAATTGGGTCTAATAAGGCTCGAATTGGTAGGAGAGCTCTAATTTGGATCGAGTGAGGCTTGATTTGGTAGTAGGGCTCCAATTGGATCGAGTGAGGCTCAATTTAGGAGCAGGACTCCAATTTTGGCCGTGCTAGGGTCGATTCAGGAGGAGATCTTCAATTTTTATCAAGTCAGGCTCGATTTGGAGCAGGGCTCCAATTATGTTGAGTCAAGTTCAATTTCGGTGCAAGGCTTTAATTAGGTTGAGTCAAGCTTGATTTGGGAGCAAAGCTCCAATTTGAGTTGACTCAAGCTCGATTTGGTAGTAGGACTTCAATTATGTCACATCAGGCTCAATTTGGGAATAGGACTCCACTTGGGGGGAGTCAAGCTCAATTTAGTTTGGGTTGAGTTAGTCTCGATAGAGGAGTAAGGCTCTAATTTAGATCGAGTCAAGCTTGATTTGGGAGCAGGGCTCCAACCATATCGAGTTAGGCTTGATTTTGGAGCAAGGCTCTAATTGAGGTTGAGTGAGTCTAGATTTGGAAGCAGAGCTCCGAGAGGATCAAGTCAAGCTCGATTGAGGAGCAGGGCTCCAATTTGAATAGATTCAGGCATGATTTGCAAGTAAAACTTTGATTTGAATCGAGTTAGGCTCAATTTGGGAGCAGGTCTCTAATTTGGGTTGAGTCAGGTTTGATTTGGGATAAAATCTTTAATTTGAGACCAGTAAGGCTTGATTTGGGATCAAGGCTCTAATTAGATCAAGTTAGGCTCAATTTGGGAGTGAGGCTCAATATTGGGTCGATTATGACTCGAAATGAGAGCATGGCTCCAATTAGGCTGACTAATGCTTGTTTCAGAGCAGGAATCCAATTAGGTTGAATCAGGCTCGAATCAAGACCATGGCTCTAATTGGACTAAGTCTGGCTCGAATTGAGACCATGGCTGCAATTGGGTCGAGTGAGGCTCGATTTAGAGAAGGAATCCAATTGGGTCGACTCAGGCTCGAAATGAAAGCATGGCTCCAATTAGGTCAATTGAGGCTCGATTTGGACAAGAATCGAATTGGGTCGAGTAAGGCTCAAATTGGGACCATGGCTCCAATTGAGTCAACTGAGACTCGATTCAGAGCTAGAATCTAATGGGTCGAATAAGGCTCTCAAAATGAGAGCATGGCTCCAATTGTGGTGCGGGCACTAGATTAGACAAAGGTTACAAGGGTCCATTTGGATCTTTGATTGATCCTTCAAATTGTTTATGAGCCAATTAGTCCTGTAATTGAGTCCAATAAAGTGTAGTCCACTTATGAGTCAATTGAGTTCTATAATTAAGTCAAGTCAAGTGTCTTGAGTCAAGAAGGTAAAGGCTACATCCAGTGGCGCCACCTCAGCTATTACATGAGACTCCAGTCAACGCCTGCACCACCTCCATAGCATACATGGCACCCCTCCCTTGTTTCATGCATGGACCACAAGCAAATATGGAAGGTAGATGGTGCCTCCTTGATTCTTGTGCCGCCCCACGATAAATATGGAAGCCCTTGTTGCCGTCCCACACATATATGGAAGCTCCTTGATTCTTGTTGCCACCCCACACCATGAAAGGAAGGAAGTTGGCACCCCTTGATTCCTTGCCATGATCACCCAGTCCAAAGGAGGAATGCTTTGCCGCCCCATGCTTTCTTGCCATGACCGCCCAAACCAAATAAAGAAGGAGATGTGGAGATCATATTCTATTCCTATTTGTCATACTTTGATCAATCCTAAGAAAATTCTTTTCTATGTATGATGAATTCTAGTCCTATTGTAACAAGGAGTAGAGGAAGTTTATAAATACTCCCTCTCTTTCTCTTATACTGGAAGAATAATTGGATGAATGAAACAAGAAGACCACTTCTTCTATTCCATGCCTTGAGCATTGTCACTTCGTGAAGGAGAGGGTGAGAGACCCAAAGTATCGCGACAAAAACCCTAGTTCCATCCCTTGGCCGCCAACTCCTAGTTCCCATCCTTTGCCGTCCACCACAAGCATCAAGTCCCTAGCATCCAAGAGTTCTCCTAGCAAACCAAGGTTGAAGTGATCTTCTACAATCAGCAAGGAGTCCAGATCATCCTTTGGAAGGCCCAGATTGAAGAGCTTTAGCAATATCGGGCTTGACAACTCAAGATCCTAAGGTACCAAGATCTGAGGAGTTCTTCCTTGCCACAGAACCATCAGCCTGCAACCTAAGGTCCCAAGGGAAAACTAGCTTGTCCTTCAAAGTGCATCCTTTGAGGAACGGTGTGAACCTGCTGATTTAGAAGCTATTACATCACTGCCAGTTAATCCAAACTACCCTCCTCTAAGATATGATTTTTTGAAGATAACGAGTATGTTTTAATTAGGAGTTTCTCAATTCCTATGATCTATTTCTTAGTTTTCTTTAAAGGGTTTAGTTCTGAAGAATCGCAATTTGATATCTTTGTCTGCATGCTTTTGGTCTGTCTTTGAAATCAATCCATAAAAATCTCAAATCTTTAATCTAAAATTTAGTTTTTTTATGATAGTCAATAGCATGCCTTCATGTTCCGCATCAAATTGGGTCAATTGAGACTCGTTTTGCAACAGGAATCCAATTGGATTGAGCTAAGCTCAAATCTAGACAATGGCTCCAATTGGGTTGAGTTAGGCTCACTTTGGTGCAAGAATTTAATTAGGTCGATTCAAGCTCAAATCGAGACCATGTGATGTGGAACATGAAGGCATGCTGTTGACTATCATAAAGAAACTAAATTTCAGATTAAAGATTTAAGATTTTTATGGATTGATTCCCAAAGACAAACCAAAAACATGCAGACAAAGATATCAAGTTGTGATTCTTCAAAACTAAACCCTTTAAAGAAAACTAAGAAATATGATCATAAAAATTGAGAAACTCCTAATTAGAACATACTCGTTATCTTCAATAAATCAGATCTTAGAGGATGATAGTTTGGATTACTTGGTAGTGTTGTAACAGCTTCTAAATCAGCAGGTTCACACCGTTCCTCGAAGGATGCGCTCTGAAGGACAAGCTAGTTTTCCCTTGGGACCCTAGGTTGCAGGCTGATGGTTCTATGGCAAGGAAGAACTCCTCCTCAGATCTCAGTACCTGAGGATCTTGAGTTGTCAAGCTCGATATTACTGAAGCTCTTCAATTTGGGCTTTCCAAAGGATGATCTAGACTCCTTGCTGATTGTAGAAGATCACTTCAACCTTGGTTTGCCAGGAGAACTCTTGGATGCCAGGGACTTAATGCTTGTGGTGGATAGCAAAGGATGGGAACTAGGAGTTGGCGGCCAAGGGATGGAACTAGGGTTTGTGTTGCGGTGCTTCGGGTCTCTCACCCTCTCCCTCACGGAGTGATAATGCTAAAAGCACGGAATAGAAGAAGAGGTCTTCTTGTTTCATTCATCCCATTACTCCTCCAGTACAAGAGAAAGAGAGGGAGCATTTATAAACTTCCTATACTCCTTGTTACAATAGGACTAGAATTCATCATACATAGAAAAGAATTTTCTTAGGATTGGTCAAAGCATGACAAATAGGAATAGAATATGATCTCCACATCTCCTTCTTTACTTGGACTGGGCAGTCATGGCAAGAAAGCATGGGGCGGCAAAGCATTCCTCCTTTGGACTAAGAGGTCATGGCAAGGAATCAAGGGGCACCAACTTCCTTCCTTTCATGGTGTGGGGTGGCAACAAGAATCAAGAAGCTTCCATATATGTGTGGGATGGCAACAAGGGCTTTCATATTTGTCATGGGATGGCACAAGAATCAAGGAGGCACCATCTACCTTTCATATTTGCTTGTGGTCCATGCATGAAATAAGGGAGGGGCACCATATATGCTATGGAGGTGGTGCAGGTGTTGACTAGAGTCTCATGTAATAGCTAAGGTGGTGCCATTGGATGTAGCTTTCACCTTCTTGACTCAAGACAATTGACTAAATTACAGGACTCAATTGACTCATAAGTGGACTACACTTTATTGGACTCAATTATAGGACTCAATTGACTCATAAACAATTTGAAGGATCAATCAAAGATCCAAATGGACCCCTATAACCTTTGTCTAATCCTGGTGCCCGACCACCATGGCTCCAATTGGGTCGAGTAAGGCTCGATTCGAAGCAGGAATCTAATTGGGTCAACCCAGGCTCGAAATGAGAGCATGGCTCCTATTGAGTTGACTAAGGCTTGATGCGGAGTAGGAATCCAATTGGGTCAACTCAGACTTGAAACAAGAGTATGGCTCCAATCGGGTCGACTGATGCTCATTTTAGAGCAAGAATTCAATTGGATCGAGTTAGGCTTGAATCAAGGCCATGGCTCCCATTGGGTCGAGGTAGGCTCAATATGAAGCAAGAATCTGATTGGGCCGACCTAGGCTTGAAACGAGAGCATGGCTCCAATTGGGTCGAGTGAGGCTTGATTCTAAGCAGGAATCCAATTGGGTCAACTCAGGCTTGAAACGAGAGCATGGCTCCAATTGGGTCGAGTAAGGCTCAATTCGAAGCAGGAATCTAATTGGGTCGACTCAGGCTCAAAATTAGAGAATGGCTCCAATTAGTTCGATTGAGGCTAATGGCTCCAATTAGTTCAATCGAGGCTCGATTTGAAGTAGGAATCTAATTGGGTCGAGTCAGGCCCCTTTTCTAGCAGGAAACCAATTTGGTCGAGCCAAGCTCGAATCGAGAACATTTCTCCAACTAGGTCAACTGTGGCTCGATTCGTAGCAAGAATCCAATTGGACTGAGTTAGGCTAGAATCGAGAACATGACTTTAGTTGGGTCGACTGAGGCTCGATTCGGAGTAGGAATCTAATTAGGTTGATTTAACTTCAAGGCTCATTTTGTAGCAGGAACCCAAATTGGTTAAGTTAGGCTTGAATTGAGAGCATTACTCTAATTGGGACAAGAGAGGCTCGATTCGAAGCTAGAATTCAATTGGGTTAACTCAGGCTTGAAATGAGACAATGGCTCTAATTGGGTGGACTGAGGCTCGATTTGGAGCAGGAATCTAATTTGGTTGATTTAAGCTCAAAACGAGAGCATGGCTCCAATTAGGTTGATTGAGGCTCATTTTGCAGCAGGAATCTAATTTGGTCGAATTAGGCTCAAATCGAGAGCATTGCTCTAATTAGGATGAGGGAGGCTTGATTCAGAGTTGGAATCCAATTGGGTTGACTTAGGCTTGAAATGAGAGCATGGCTCCAATTTGGTCGATTGAGGCTTGTTTTGTAGCAGGAATCAAATTGGGTGAGTCAGCTTCAAATCGAGACCATGGCTCCAATTAGGTTGATTGAGGCTCGATTAAGAGTAGGAATCCAATTGGATCGAGTCAGGCTTGAATCAAGACAATGGCTCCAATTGGGTCAACTGAGGCTTGATTCGAAGCAAGAATCTAATTTGGTCAATTGGGTCGACTGAGGCTCGATTCGAAGCAAGAATCTAATTTGGTCGATTTAAGATCGAAATGAGAGCATGGTTCTAATTGGGTTGATTGAGGCTCGTTTTGCAGCTGGAATCCAATTTGATCGAATTAGGTTCGAATCGAAAGCATTGCTCCAATTGGGATGAGGGAGGCTCCTTTTGCAATAGGAATCAAACTGGGTTAAGTCAAGCTCAAATCGAGACCATGTCTCCAATTGGGTTGAGTTAGGCTTGATTCGAAGCAGGAATCTAATTGGGTCAATTCAAGCTCGAAGCAAGAGCATTGCTCCAATTGGGTCGACTGAGGCTCCTTTTGTAATTGAAATCCAATTTGCTCAAATTAGGCTCGAAATAAGAGCATGGCTCCAATTGGGATGACTAAGGCTTGTTTTGTAGTAGTAATCAAAATGAGTCAAGTCAGGCTTGAATCGAGACCATGGCTCCAATTGGGTTGAGTTAGGCTTGATTCAAAATAGGAATCTAATTGGGTCGATTCAAGCTCGAAACGAGAGCATGGCTCCAATTACATTGACTGATGCTCATTTTAGAGCAGGAATCCAATTGGGTTAGGTTAGGTCGAATTAAGATCATGGCTTCAATTGGGTTGAGTAAGGCTCGATTCGAAGAAGGAATCCAATTGGGTCGACTGAGGCTCAACTTGGAGTGGGAATTGAATTGGGTCATGTTAGGCTCAAATCGAGAGCATGGCTCCAATTGAATCAACTGAGGCTTGATTCAAAGCCAGAATCCAATGGGTCACCTTAGGCTTAAAATGAGAGCATGGCTCCAATTGGGTCGACTGAGGCTTGTTTTGCAGCAGGAATCAAATTGGGTCGAGTTAAGCTCGAATCTAGACCATGGCTCCAATTGGGTTCAGTTATGCTCATTTTGGTGCAAGAATATAATTGGGTCAATTCAGGCTCAAAAAAAGGGCATGGCTCCAATTGGGTTGACTAATGCTTATTTCGAAGTAGGAATCCACTTGGGTCGAGTCAAGCTTGAATCGAGACCATGGCTCCAAATGGGTTGATTGAGGCTTGATTTGGAGCAGGAATCTAATTGGGTCGACCTAGGCTCGAAATAGGAGCGTGTCTCCAATTGGGTCGACTGAGGCTCGATGCGGAGGAGGAATCCAATTAGGTTGACTCAAGCTCGAAATGAGAGCATGGCTCCTATTGGATCCTCATTTTGGAGCAGGAATCCAATTGAGTTGAGTCAGGCTTGAATCGAGGGTGTGGCTCCAATTGGGTCGAGGTAGGCTCAATTCGGAGTGGAAATCTGATTGGGTCAACCTAGGCTCAAAATGAGAGCATGGATCCAATTGGGTCGAGTGAGGCTCAATTCGAAGTAGGAATCCAATTGGGTCAAGTGAGGCTTGATTCAAAGCAAGAATCCAACAGGGTCAACTCAAGCTCAAAATGAGAGCATGGCTCCAATTGGTTCGACTAAGGCTCAATTCGAAGTAGGAATCCAATTAGGTAGAGTCAGGCTCGAATCAAGTCCGTAGCTCCAATTAGGTTGAGTGAGGCTCGATTCAGAGCAAGAATCTAATTGGGTTAATTAAGGCACAAAATAAGAGCATGGCTTCAATTAGATCGACTAAGGCTCCTTTTGTAGCAAAAACCCAATTTGGTCAAGTCAGGCTCAAATCAAGAACATTAATCCAATTGGGTCGACTGAGGCATGATTCGTAGCAGGAATCCAATTGAATTGAGTTAAGCTAGAATCAAGAACATAGATTCAGTTGGGTCGACTGAGGCTCAATTCGAAGTAGGAATCTAATTAGGTTGATTTAACTTTGAAATGAGAGCATGGCTCCAATTGGGTCGATTGAGGCTCGTTTCATAGCTGGGTCTCAATTTGGTTGAGTTAGGCTCAAATCGAGAGCATTGCTCCAATTGGGACAAGGGAGGCTCAATTTGGAGCTAGAATTCAATTGGGTCGATTCAGGCTTGAAACAAGAGCATAGCTCCAATTGTGTTGAGAGAGGCTTGATTCGGAGAAGGAATCTAATTTTGTTGATTCAGGCTCGAAATAACAGCATGGCTCCAATTGGGTGGATTGAGGCTCATTTTGTAGTAGGAATCCAATTTGATCAAATTAGGCTCGAATCGAGAGCATTGCTCCAACTGGAATGAGCAAGGCTGGATTCGAAGCTGGAATCCAATTCGGTCAACTAAGGCTCATTTTGCAATAGGAATCAAACTAGGTCGAGTCAAGGTCGAATTGAGACCATGGGTTGAGTTTGGCCCAATTTCAAGCAGGAATCGAATTGGGTTGATTCAGGCTCAAAATGAGAGCATGGCTCGAATTGGGTTGATTGATGCTCGTTTCAGAGCAAGAATCCAATTGGGTTGAGTCAATCTTGAATTAAGACCATGGCTCCAATTAGATCGAGTGAGGCTCGATTCAAAGAAGGAATCTAATTGGGTTGACTTAGGCTTAAAACTAGAGCATGGCTTTAATTAGGTCAACCGAGGCTCGATTCAGAGCAAAAATCAAATTAGGTCATGTTAGGCTCGAATCGAGACCATGGCTCCAATTGGGTCGACTGATGCTTGTTTTATAGTAGGAATCCAATTGGTTCGAGTCAGGCTCAAATGCAGACCATGGCTCCAATTGGGTTGAGTTAGGCTCATTTTGGTGTAGGAATCTAACTAAGTCGACTCAGGCTTGAAACAAGAGCATGGCTCCAATTGTGTTGATTGATGCTCATTTTGGAGAAGAAATCGAATTGGATCAAGTTAGGCTCGAATTGAGACCATGGCTCCAATTGGGTTGAGTGAGGCTTGATTCAAAGCAGAGACCTAATTGGGTCAACTCAGGCTCAAAAATAGAGCATGGCTTCAATTGGGTCAACTGAATCTTGATTCGGAGCAGGAATCCAATGGGTCAAATTAGGCTCGAAATGAGAGCATGGCTCCAATTGGGTTGACTAATGCTCATTTCAGAGCAAGAATTCAATTGGGTCGAGTCAGGCCTGAATTGAGGCCATGGCTCCAATTGAGTCGAGTGAGGCTTGATTCAGAGCAGGAATCTGATTGGGTCGAGCTAAGCTCAAAATGAGAGCATGGCTTCAATTGGGTCGACTGAGGCTCGATTCAGAACAGGAATCCAATTAGGTCGACTCAAGCTTGAAACAAGAGCATGGCTCCAATTGGGTCGACCAAGGCTCGATTTGGAGCAGGAATCCAATTGGGTCGACTCAGCCTCGAAACGAGAGCATTGCTCAAATTGGTTTGATCAAGGCTTGATTCATAGTAGGAATCCAATTTGGTCGAGTCAGGCTCGAATCGAGTCCATGTCTCCAATTGGGTTGAGTGAGGCTCGATTCAAAGTAAGAATTTAATTGGGTCAATTCAGGCATGAAACGAGAGAATGGCTCCAATTGGGTTAACTAAGGCTCTGTTTGTAGTATGAACCCAATTTGGTTGACTCAAGCTCGAATTGAGAGCATTGCTCTGATTGGATCGACTGAGGCTTAATTTGTAGCAGGAAGACAATTGATTTAGGCTTGAATTGAGAACATGGCTACAGTTGGGTTGACTAAGGCTCGATTTGGAGAAGAAATCTAATTAGGTTGATTTAAGTTCGAAATAAGAGCATGGCTCCAATTGGGTTGACTGAGGATCATTTTGTAGCAAGAATCCAATTTGGTCAAATTAGGCTAGAATCGAGAGCATTGCTCCAATTGGGATGAGGGAGGCTTGATTTGAAATTGGAATTCAATTGGGTCGACTTGGGCTTGAAATGAGAGCATGGCTCCAATTGAGTCAATTGAGGCTCGATTAAAAGTAGGAATCTAATTGGATCGAGTCAAGCTCGAATCGAGATAATGGATCCAATTGGGTTGACTGAGGCTTAATTCAGAGAAAGATTCTAATTTGGTTGATTTAAGCTCAGAATGAGAGCATAGCTCCAATTGGGTCAATTGAGGCTTATATTGTAGTAGGAATCCAATTTGGTTGAACTAGGATCGAATCAAGAGCATTGCTCCATTTGGGACGAGGGAGGCTCAATTCGGAGTTGGAATCCAATTGGGTTGACTTAGGCTCAAAACAAGAGCATGGATCTAATTAGGTCGATTGAGGCTCGTTTTGCAGCAGGAATCAAACTGGGTCAAGTCAGGCTTGAATCAAGACCATAGCTCCAATTGGGTTGAGTTAGGCTCGATTCGAAGAAGGAATCTAATTGGGTCGATTCAGGCTCAAAAGGAGAGCATAGCTCCAATTGGGTTGACTGAGGCTCATTTTGTAGCAAGAATCCAATTTGGTCGAATTAGGCTCGAATCGAGAACATTGCTCCAATTGGGATGAGGGAGGTTCAATTCAGAGTTGGAATCCTATTGGGCCGACTTAGGCTTGAAACGAGAGCGTGGCTACAATTAGATCAACGAGGCTCGTTTTGTAACAAGAATCAAACTAGGCTGAGACAGGCTTGAATCGAGACCATGGCTCCAGTTGGGTTGAGTTAAGCTCAATTCAAAGAAAAAATCTAATTGGATCGATTTAGGCTTTGTTACCTAGCTAAGCAACCCAAGAGGGGGGGTGAATTGGGTTCTTTAAAAATTTTTAGCAAGTATGTGCAATTTTGCAAAACAATAAGATCTGTGTGAGTGTAGAGTGTTGATAGCAAGAATAAGTAATAACAACAATAAGAGACAAACACATAAACATAGCAATTTATAGTGGTCCGGTGCTAATCCTTACACCTACGTCCACTCCCCAAGAATCCCTTGAAAATTTTCTCCACTAATCGTTCTTCAAATGATTATAAACCTAGCAACCCAGCTAGCTTCTTGTTTTCCAAGCACAAGGAAGCCTTTTCTTAGCTTTCTCAACTAACTTCTTGTTTCCGGGTACAATGGAGCCTTACAAATCACCAATTATGAGTTTGGCACACCAAACACAAGTTTTAACCAAGTTGAAACTCAGACAACTTACAAGGAAAAGAGTTTTAGAATTTTCAGCTCCTTAATGAGCAAATTTAACAATAAAAGCACTTTACAGTTTTTGAAGACCTCCCCCTTTAAATGAGCTTCTCCTCTTTAAATGTTGGAGTTATGAGCACTTGAAGGAGACTCTTGAGTAGTTGGTAGGAGCCTTGAAAGAGCTTTGAAGGAGTTTCAAACTCTGCAGCACACTTTCTTTTCAAAATAGGAAGGTTGAAATCGTTCTTGATCTTCACTTGGTTTTTCTCTCTTTTTCCCACTTGTAATCCCTCAAAAATACTCCCAATCTCTTTCTAATCCATCCCATTTATGAGTATTTATAGTTTATTGAAGGATTGGAATGTTAAACTAACCATTTGTGACCGTTGAAAAGTCAGAACTAGCCATTACTGTTGTTCACAGAAAGTTAGTCGACTTTGTAGTCAACTACTTTTGGAAAATTGTCTGTCCTGGCCATAGTAGTCGACTCTGGAGTCAACTAACTTGAAAACCTTCACTATTTTGGCTACAGTAGCCGACTCTGGAGTTGACTAACTTAAAACTGCTCATTGTTTTGCTATAGTAGCTGACTAATTAGTCGGCTAACTTGGAAAAACTCACTGTTAACTCTCTTGTGGCATAGTTTTGACTTGATAGCTTGTAAGATAGTTGGCTAATGGCTTCAAACATCCAATTTAAGTACCAGTAGCTACTATGGGAGTTGATTAATGCCTCCAAAACTTGAAAACTTGTTCCAAGGCCAAGAGTACTCATTGCATTGGGCAAGATAAGTGCCTTACCTCTCATCACTTGAACTTTCTTCATTTGATAACTTGCCAACCACTTGAGTTTTACTTGATTTGAGCTTGAAAACTTCTTCTTGGATCTTGATCTTAAACAAAAATTTCTTTTGAACTATAAAACCATTTAGAAGCTTGGAATCATCTTTGATCATCTTGGTGATTCATGTATGCTATGGTTCTTCACAAAACTCATTAGTAACTTACTTAATTGTTTTGTGATCATCAAAATCAATATGAGGTCAACAATCTCCCCCTTTTTTATGATGACAAAACTATTAAGTATACAATTGAAATAATAAATTGAACAAGATAAAGCAGTGCAATATTGAACTTGATCATAGGGTTGAGACAATTTAGCTCATGTTAGGAGAAGATTCAGAAATCAGTTTCATATATAAGTTTTGTACCAGACTTTTAAAAATGTGTGCCAAAAGTTTGAATTTTATATTAGAATATTTAAAAACAATGTGACAAGCATTTTTCATGTTCAAATTCAGAGAAATCAGATTTTTGAAGAGATTTAAGGAGGGTTTCATGCCAAAAAGCTGAATTTTATGCTGAAATTCTGAATTTTGTGATAACAAGTTAAATTTTATGCCAAAATGCTGAATTTAGTGCCAAAGATAAAAGTTATGTGTAGGAAATGAAGTTTTTTACCAATAAACTGAGTCTTTGTATTGAAATTATATTTTTTATTTTAAAAATTTAGATTTTTGGTATATGCCAAAGGTGTGCCAAAAGCATGCCAAAATTCTGCATAATGTGCCGAAACTTTGATTTTTGGTACCAAAAGTTTCAATTTAAAAATAGATTTCAAGGAGAGCTTGTTTGTTTTAAATGCAAGTAAAGCTTAAGTGAAAAACAACAAGTTTCTTCTCCACCTTTTTTATTGCAAAATTAGTTTTACTCTTAAAAATAAAAAAAAATTTCCTCTTTCCCTTGAAAAGTTGCAATTTGCTGAAACATTTGTGTGAATTGCAATTTTTGTCCGCCTAAACATATGCTTACATTATTCTCTTTTAAAAATACTAAACTTTTGAAAACTTTACTGAAACATGCTGAAACATTTTGAAAACCTTATTGAAACACTGAAACTTTTATGAAACTTTTGAGAATTTTACTGAAACATTTTTGGAACATGATGAAACTTTTGAAAACTTTCTGAATTTTTGAAAAACTTCCTAAAACATGATGAATAAGAATTCTTCTCCTTTTTAAATGTATGCTTAACCTCTCAGGTCTCTTTTCTCCCCCTTTTTGTCATCAATCAAAAAGGATGTGAAAAGTCATGCACTTAATTTTAAATGTCTCCCCCTTGATAGTTCAATTTTAGGATTTTCATGATACACAAATTGAAGTAAAGAGAATTCACAGAAGTAATATTTGAATTGAGAGATAGAATCCATAAAATTTCATAAAAATGAACATTTCATTAAGTAGATAATTTCATACACAAGATTTCATAACAAAGATAAAATACAAAGCAACAGAATACACTAAGTGCTAATACAAACATTCTAAGTTCTAATACAAACAAGCAATCTAGTACATTCTAAGCAATCAAAGTAACCTAAACTAAGCAACCTAAACTATTCCTTATCTGAGGAAGATACAACAGAGGGCTGAGTAGATGTCCCAATGCCATGTCCTCCTGAAGAAGGACAATAAGATGCATGAGGTGGCTTGGCATGAGGGTGAGTAGACTATGGAGGAGGCTGAAATGGCTGGGAAGGTGGCCTAAATGCTACGGGAGCCAGCTGATCATTGATCATCGAAACTAGATGGTGAAGAAGGCCAATGGACATCTCTAGTCTCTTAGATCTCCCACCAAAGGCCATGATCTGAGCTTGCAACTATCTCATCTCCTCAGACATGCGTGCAATCTCCTCTGAGTCACGGCTCGATCCTGCCCCATGGTCTCTCATCTCCTATAGCAGCAGCCTTCCATTCAGAATGCTCATGGAGTGCTCCAACCTCTCCAGTCTCATCATCATCTGGGACAATGTCTCATTTACTATAGAAATGTGTGGTACCATCATGAACTCACTAGTAGATGAATCACTGTCACCTGAGCTTCTACTGGAGATAGCTGAGGTCACCTCCCTCATAATATACTGCAGCTGATCCTGATTAAGCTCAACTAAAGTCCTTGTGGTGCAGGGGGCTCCTTAGGATGCTGCTCTGAGCTAGGTCTAGCTCCCTCATAAGAAGATGAAGATGGTCCCTCAGTTGCCTTAACAACCTCATCCTCCCTTCCCCTTCCTCTAGTCCATCTGCCACCAACCTTCACAAACCCCATTCGGCGAAGTGAATGCTCATTGTATACATCCGAATGGTGCAATTTGGTTATCTCTTCACCCCTTAATCTTACTCCAAAGTGCTTAAAGAAGTGGGTGAGGAGCATACCATATGGAAAGGCAGTCTTGAGTCTGTTAACTGTCTCTCTCAAAATAGTCAACATCAGCTTAGGAAAGTCAAATGGGGTGTCACTAATAATGTGGTACATCAAGCAGAGTTCTCTCTCAGTGACCAAGTAGAAACTCCCAGCACGAGGAATGAAGATCCTAAATATAATGTGATGGAGGAGCCTTATCTCAACACTGAGGGAGTTGGCTAGCACTCTATCAATCCCTTCCCCATCATCAACACCAAGAACAGCTTCAATTCTGCATGCCCTTTCCTTAGGAAAATCATCCTAAATCCCACCAACCGATACTCTTAGAATGTTTCCAATGGAGGTATGGTCCAGCTCAATGTTAACTCCCTTCACCACAGATGAGGCAAACATGAAATCAATAGAGAGATTTTGGTAGAACTCTCTTACCAAGGATGGGTAGATAGAGACTTCCATCTTGCACATGTAAGACCATCCTCTCTATTGAAGCATCCTCCCAATGGCAAATCCCTCATGAGCAAGGAAGCCGAAGTCGAGCACCCGCCCATTGGAGATGGGCCTCGTGGACAGGGATTGGATCCCTGAGACATGCAAGGAAGGAGGCAAAGCTGAGAGAGGCGCAACTCTCTCACACGTGTCCTCCGTGGCTTCTCCTTGCTGCGTGTGGGGAATCCTCGCCCGTGGAGCCATCATGCTAGGGCACCCAATTGGAAGAGAAGAAGGAATCTAGCAAGGGTGGAGAGGAAGATTTGAAGGGATCTAGGCTTTAAGAAGAAATCTTGGAGATAATTTGGAAGGGATTTGAGAGTGGGAGATGGACGGTTGCTCGGTTCCTCTTATAAACTGAGCGACTGGACGAGTTAGTCGGCTATCGAGCCAGCTAACCCCTATTAGCCGATTGTTCAGCTGTCTAGTTTTAGAAAAATGACGCCTGGGTCCAAAGACCTCAGGGAATTTCATGCAAAATGATTTTTAAAGGTTATGCATGTTATGGAATCATTTAGAGGGGTTAGTTGGGCTAATTATCATGATTTTTAATCATTAAAAACATGCCCAGAATAAATTTAAAAAATCAATCTATTTAGCTAACTCATTTTATCAGGGGGTCAACCATGCCAAGTTCTATTCTAATTTCATAAAATCTATTTTGATCAAGGGGTTTTGTGAAAATGTCAGCTATTTTCCTATTAGTACTAACAAAATCAAGGATTATGTCTCTATTTTGAATATGATCTCTAATAAAATGATGTCTAATTTCAATGTGTTTGGTCCTAGAGTACTGAATTGGATTTTTGGTTAAGTTTATGACACTAGTATTATCACATTTTATGGGAATGTCCTTAAGTTTGATGCCATAATCTTCTAGTTGTTGCTTAATCCACAAGATTTGAGCATAACAACTCCCAGCAACTATGTATTTAGCCTCAGCTATAGACAAAGCTATTGAAGTTTGTTTCTTCCTAAACCAAGAGATTAAGTTAACTCCTAGAAATTAGCAAGTTTCACTAGTTGATTTTTTATCAATTTTACAACTAGCAAAATCAGAGTCAAAATAACCAATCAAATCAATAGAAGAGTATTTATCATACCAAAGTCCAAGAGTTTTAGTGTCATTTAAATACCTCAAAATTCTTTTAACAGCATTTAAATGTGCTTCTTTAGGATTGGCTTGAAATCTAGCACACATGCATACACTAAATAGAATATCTGGTCTACTAGTAGTTAAATACAAAAGAGAACCTATCATGCCTCTATGAAGCTTTAAATCTATATTTTTACTACTATCATTTAAGTCAAGTTTGCATGAGGAGCTCATAGGGGTACCGGCACATTTGGAATTCTCCATGCCAAACTTCTTTAAATCTCTCTTGTATACTTACTTTGGCTAATGAAGATTCTATCTTCAGCTTGCTTAATTTGGAGTCCAAGAAAATAGTTGAGTTCTCCCATCATGCTCATCTCGAACTCTTCTTGCATGAGCTTAGCAAAGTCTTGACACAAGAGTTCATTAGTAGCACCGAAAAAGATATCATCTATATAGATTTGCACAATCAGGATATCATTATTTTCTCTTTTTATGAATAATGTGGTGTCTACATTTCCTCTAACAAAATTATTACTAATCAAGAACTTGCTTAATCTATCGTACCAAGCCCGGGGAGCTTGTTTCAAACCATATAAAACTTTGTTCAATTTAAAAACATGGTTTGGATTTCATGATTTTCAAATCCGGATGGTTGTTCTACATACACTTCTTCAGCAATATATCCATTTAAAAATACACTCTTAACATCCATTTGAAATAATTTGAAGTTCATGAAACATGCAAAAGCAAGTAATAATCTAATGGCTTCTAATCTAGCAATAGATGCAAAGGTTTCATCAAAATCAATGCCTTCTTCTTGATTATAGCCTTTAGCTACCAATTTTGCCTTATTTCTAATGATATTTCCATGTTCATCTAATTTATTTCTAAAGACCCATTTAGTGCCAATTATGGGGTAATCTATTGGTCTACTAACTAAAGTCCATACATTATTTCTTTCAAATTGATTTAATTCTTCATGCATAGCATTTATCCAATCAGGGTCATCTTTAGCATCATCAAAACATTTAGGTTCAATTTGTGAAACAAAGGCTAAATGATTGCATGCATCTCTATATGAAGATCTAGTTCTTACCCCTTGTGATGGACTACCAATAATAAGTTCTTTGGGGTGATTGTGAATATACCTCCACTTCTTTTCTAATTTTTGAGTACCTTGCGGTTCAGCTTGTTGGAGTGTTTCAATGCTGTCTTCTTGATTGATTTGATCATTTGTATCTTCTTTGTCCTTCAGTGTGTTCTCTTGCACTCCCTCTTCAAGTAATCCTGCATCATCAGCTACTTCTTTCTTCCTTTATGGAAGATCATTAGTTTCATCAAATACTACATGAATGGATTCTTCTACCACTAAGGTTTTCTTATTAAAAACTCTATTTGCTTTACTATTAGTAGAGTATCCAAGAAAAATTCTTTCATCAGATTTGTTATCAAATTTATCAAGATTAGATTTTCCATTGCTCAAAATAAAACATCGACAACCAAAAACATGAAAGTACCCAATGTTTGGTTTTCTACCTTTCCTAAGCTCATAGAGGGTCTTTTTCAAAATTGGTCTAATCAAAGCTTGATTTAAAACATAGCATGCTGTATTAATTACTTCGGCCCAAAAATATTTTCGAAGATTGCTTTCACATAGCATGGTTCGGGCCATTTCTTCAAGAGTCCTATTCTTTCTTTCAACTACTCCATTTTGTTAAGGGGTTCTAGGTGCAGAAAAATTATGGTTGATTCCTTTTTCATTGCAAAAACTTTCAAAATTCTAATTTTCAGATTCTTTTCCATGATCACTACGAATAGATAAAACTTGAAGGCCTTTTTCATTTGTAGTTTTTCTAAAAAACTTCAAAAATGCAGAAAAAGCTTCATATTTTCTTGCTAAAAATAAAACCCCAAGAGAAATCATCTATAATTACAAAACCATAGCATTTACCACCTAGACTTGTGGTTCTAGTTGGTCCAAACAAATCCATGTGCAAAAGTTCTAAAGGTCTAGAAGTTGAAACCACATTTTTAGATTTAAATGAAACTCTAGTTTGTTTTCCAAATTGGCAAGCATCACGAATTTTATCCTTTTCAAAATTTAATTTTGGCAAACCATTAACTAAATCTCTTTTGATTAATTTGGAAAGCAAATCCATACTAACATGAGCAAGTCTATGATGCCACAACCAGCCAGTTTCATTAAAGACATTCCATATTTTGGTCATTTAGCTCATTTAGATCTACAATGTAAACATTTCCATGCTTATGACCAACAAATTTCATGCTATTATCAGTAGGATTTGTAACCATACAAAGAGATGATTCAAAAATAACTTTAAAGCCTTTATCGCATAATTGACTAATACTTAACAAATTATGTTTCAAACCATCAACAAAAAGTACATTGTCTATAAAAGTATGGGAAGTGATACCAATTTTACTAATGCCAAAGATCTTTCCTTGAGCATTATCTCCAAAGGTAACCACTCCATCATCCTTAACTTCCAAAGTGATGAATTGAGATTCATCACCCATCATGTGTCTTGAGCACCCGCTGTCTAAGTACCATCTTCTCTTTGCATTTTGGGTCACAAGACACACCTGCACCCATAAATTTAAGTCATGTTTTTAGGTACCCAAGCTTTCTTGGCTCCTTTGAGGTTAGCAGGGATGGTTCCTTTTGGAACCCAAATCTTTTTAAAATTTCTGTTGATATGAGAATGACAAGCATAGGCTTTATGTCCTAATTTACCGCACTTAAAACAAGTAATTTTAGGTTGATCATTTGGAGGAACAAATATGTTTTTCAAAAACTTCTATTTCTTCAAGGGATTATAGCCTAATCCAGCTTTATTGAAAACAACCCTTTGATTTTTAAGAATTATTTGTAGTTTTGTAGAACTTAAAGTAAACTTGTCAACAATGGGCTTAAGTTTGTTCACCTCATTTTTCAAACTCTGATTTTCTTGAGTCAAAACAGATTTCTCATTTAGAAGCTTTTCTTTTTCAAAAACCAAATTTTGGATTTGATTTTTCAAATCTTTATTTTTGACACCTAACTTTTTGAATTCAGTAATATTGACCTCACATTGATTTTGATGATCACAAAATAATTAAGTTACTAATAAGTTTTGTGAAGAATCATGATGAAATGCAGGCATACATGAATCACCAAGATGATCAAAAATGATTTCAAGCTCCTAAATAGGTTTATGGTTCAAGAGAGAAATTTTTGTAAAACACCAAGATCAACTAAGGATGGTTTAAGCCTCAATCAAGTGAAATTCAGATGGTTGAGAGGTTTTTAAATGGAGAAAGTTTAAAATTATGAGAGCTAAAGCAATTATCTTCTTCATTTCAATGAGTTCTCTTGTTTATGGAATGAGTTTTCAAGTTTTGGAAGCATTAGTCAACTCTCATGGTAGCTACTAGTACTTAGAATAGAAGTTTGAAGACTTTAGCCAACCACTTTGCAAGCTATCAAGTCAAAATTGTGCCACAAGAGAGTTAAGAGTGAATTTTTTTAAGTTAGCCGACTAATTAGTTAGCTACTATGGCAAAACAGTGAGTATTTTCAAGTTAGTCGACTAACCAGTCGGCTACTATGGCAAAACAGTGAGGAATTCAGAGTTAGCCAACTCCAAAGTCAGCTACTATGGATAGAACAATGAAGACTACAGAATTAGCTGACTCTAGAGTTGGCTACTGTGGCCAAGACAGATAGCTTACCAGAAGTAGTCGACTCTAAAGTTGACTAACTTGCCCAGAACTGTTGTAACGGCTAGTTCTATGTCTTCAATGGTCACAAATGGCTAGTTTAACATTCCAATCCCTCAGTAAACTATAAATACTCAAAAATGGAATGGATTAGCAAGAGATTTGGAGTATTTTTGAGGGATTACAAGTGGAAAAAAGAGAGGAAAACAAAGGGAAAATCAAGAAATATTTCAGCCTTCCTGTTTTGAAATAAAAGTGTGTTGCAAAGTTTGAAACTCCTTCAAAGCTCATTCAAGGCTCCTTCCAACTACTCAAGAGGCTCCTTCAAGTGCTCATAACTCTAACATTTAAAGAGGAGAAGCTCATTTAAAGGGGGAGGTCTTCAAAAACTATAAAGTACTTTTATTGTTACATTTGCTCATTAAGGAGCTGAAAATTCTGAAACTCTTTTATTTGTAAGTTTGTTTGAGTTTCAACTTGGTTGAAACTTGTGTAGGGTGTGTCAAACCCATAATTGGTGATTTGTAAGGCTCTCTTATGCTCAGAAATAAGAAGTTAGCTGAGAAAGCTAAGAAAAGGCTCCCTTGTGCCTGGGAAACAAGAAGCTAGCTGGTTTAGCTAGGTTTGTAATCGTTTGAAGAACGATTAGTGAAGAAAATTTCTAAGAAATTCTTGAGGAGTGAACGTAGGTGGTGCGGCACCAATAAATGTTTTTGATCAAATTCATTATGGATTGAATTATAAAACAGGCCATTTGAAGCCACAGGAGTCAGCTCAACCATAACCCAAAAAATCCGACTCGAGCACCGAAACCAACTCAGTTCAAGAGATTATACTACTTCAATATTTCAGCTTCCACTTGGGCACCAATAATTAAATTCAAATTTAAATTAGCCTGCCCACATATTTCTTCATAAATCATGTAACTCCCCTCCATCTTCTCCACTTAGGCACCAACAATTAAATTCAAATTCAAATTAGCCCGCCCACATATTTCTCCATAAATCATGTAACTCCCCTCCATTTTCTCTAACTCCCCACTATCTTCTCCATGTAAGTCTCCATGAATTTCAAATTTTCAAATGATCTTGGAGGGACTATAAATACCTCTCCATAGCCCTTGTTAAGAGATTATGAATGAATAAAATGAAAACTATTCTAGTTCCATTTTTCTTCCCATTTGTGTGATGCAAATGTCTTCCGTGAGGGAATGAGCATGAGGTTCAACTTAGGTATCTTTCAAGCTTTGGTCTACCAAGGGGCGTCTTCTTCATTTCAGCTCTCCACGTCATCATCTTCAAGCCCTCAAGGGTCCCCTATAATCTGGAGTTAAAGAGGAGGTTGCCTTGCCTTGGAACCCATTATTGATGAAGTTCTCATACTAGTGGTGACAATCATTAAGTCCAGTAGTGGTTCAATGGAGTGCTAAAAATAACCTTCCAACAACAAAGTGAGTGCTCATCATTGGTAATTAAACCCATCCGAATCTCTTAAGTCTGATCATATGAAGATATACATCTTGGTCTTAAGGTTCCTCAATCATTAGATCCCTTCTTCTTTGGATCAAGATTAAGTTACATGGCTGGTAGATTTCATTTCATTAAGTAGTCCCTTCTTTGAATTACTTTTAGCATTCTTATGCCTGAATTAATGTTAATGTAGATAGGTATCATTGCTCAATCAATTAATTAATCTTCTAAGTTAGATTCCATTCTTGCATGCCACACCATTTTTGGTATCAGAGCTTAGGTTCCAAGGCAAGTTTGGATTTGTCTTCCATTATTTTATTATTCCTTGTTTCTTGCACCTTGATTTAGATTTTTTTTTAAAAAAAAAGGTGCATCTCTTAGTTTCTATTGTGCTCATTTAGGGATAGTCCAAAGGGGGAGGCTAGAGGTAGTACCTCAGGCTATTTGACCCAATAGACGTTTGGTAGGAATATCAGGGACGTACCAATAAGGATGGCTATCAATAGTACCTTGGTGTGTTTGACCCAACTACCTACGTTCCAGGAGTGCTGTAGGCTATCAAGAGGACTGTGCATAGCCATCATAGAGAAGGCTGACTTGAGGCAAGGCCTTAAGTGATGCACATAGGCAAAAAAAAAAAAAAAAAATCAAACACATTTTGCATCAAACCCAAGCCTTTAATAAAATTGAGTAGCAACTTAATTGCTCTAGTGAGCTAGGGACACCAATGAGTCTGATTTAAGATATAGTGGGAAAGCTGGTGCACTCAACTCATTATTATTACTTGACACTGGTGTCTAGGCAAGAGGTCCAGAGGCAAATACCCTAAGTGAACTTGTGGTTCATAATTAGGACCCTGCAAAAGAAAGGGGAGCCTCCCATAACCCCACCTCTTACCTAGCCAGTGGATTGATTAACTGGTGAATTGGCTGTAAAGTTAGCTGACTCCTTCTACATTGGATCTCTAGGTCTAGCAAACCCTAGAATGAATCTATGTGTTGAATGACTACTAGATCAGGAACTCCCTACCAACACTCACAAGACCAACCCAGTTCTACCATGGACCCCAATCTAGAAGCTTTCATGAGAACTATGACTGAGCAGTTCAATCAATTAAACACTAGGTTTGATTAAATGGAAGAGAGGATAGTAACCTTTGAAGAGACCCGTTTGACCCCTACTAAGCCACAATCACCTAGATTGCCACCTATCCATCCTAGAGTCTGACACCAGGAATATTCTCCTGACCCACAACCAAGAAGACCTCACCATGATTATGTTGACCAGGATGAGAGAGCCCTTAGAAACATCCATCTAGATGCACCCACATTTGATGGAGACTTGGATCCTAAGGTATATATAGATTGGGAAGGTGATATGGACCAATATTTTGACTAGTATGAAATGTCAAAAGATAGGAAATTTAAGTTTGCCAAACTTAGATTGGTCCGTCAGGCTAGATTGTATTGGGGTAATGTTGAATGCATGAGTCAACAGAGGGGTAACATGCCCATAGCCACTTGGAGAGCTATGAAGGTGAAGCTTAGGGAGAAGTATTTACCAATGTCCTATGAACAGAGACTCTTGGATCAATGGCAACGATTAACTCAAGGGAGTAAGACAGTGTCCGAATATATTGCCAAGTTTGATGAGTTCGTTATGAGATGCAATGTAGTTGAGTCTGAGGCAGCAACCTTGTCTAGGTTTAGAGCAGGTCTACATGAGGAAATCCAGAGAGAATTATTTTTGAGAGAAGTCCATGACCTAGACCAAGCCTACCAAGTTGCTAGGGACTATGAGAGATTCCAGAGGAGACCTTTATTTTGCCAACCTGAGCCCATTAGGATTAATTCTTCTAGAAATAGACCAAGTCTAAGCCCAAGTACATCCAATAGACCTAGTCCTACTACTCCATTAGTTTGAAGAGAAGATAAAGGAAAAAGTCCTGAGGTTCGAAGAGAAAGAAATGTCCATTGTTTTAGGTGCCACAAGATAGGACACTACGCAAGCCAATGTCCCACTAGAGCATTACACATAGGGGAAGTAGAAGAGGAAGTAACTAAACCCCTAGAAAATAATGAGGAGGAAGAAGTGTATGAGGCAGGTGTGAGTTTAGTTGATGAGTATGAAGGAGATGAAGAGATCATTGACTCATCAGAACTACTAGGGGTTGTGAGATGTATCTTGACCCAGGCCAAGGAGCAAGAAGATTGGCGTAGGACTAGTATCCTACAAACCTTTATCAAGATAGGAGAAAAGGTGTGCAAGGTCATCTTAGATAGTGGTAGTTGTGTCAATGCCATATCAACTAGTACAATCAAGAACCTAGGATTACCTACTGTGCCCCATCCTAATCCCTATAAGGTATCCTGGATAGATTCAACCTCGATTCCCATCAATTCTAGGTGCCAAGTCACAATCCAGTTCCAGTCATACCAAGAAAAGGTTTGGTGCGATGTTCTTCCGATGGGAGTTAGTAGCATCATATTAGGATGACCATGGTTGTATGATCATGACGCTATACTCTATGGCCATTCTAATTCATGTTCTTTCACTCACAATGGGAAGAAGATTGTAATCAATTCCTCACCACCTAAAGACCAAGTTAAGAGAGGGTCAAGTCATTTGAGGGATAAAAGACAAGGAATAAACATGATCACTGCTAAGGAATTAGAGCAAGAGCTTAGCAATGGTTCACCTGTTTGGGTTTTAACAACTAAGGAAAATCAGGACCAACCCCATAAGAAACAACCCCAGGAAGTGTTAAGGTTTTTAGAGGAGTTTCAAGACATCTTTCCCGAAGACCTTCCTAATCATCTTCCACCATTGAGAGACATTCAACCTGCCATAGATTTGATCCTAGGATCGACGTTACCAAACCTTCCCCATTATAGGATGAATCCTATAGAACACTCTGAGTTATAACGTCAAGTTGGAGAACTTCTCCAAAAGGGATTCATTAGAGAAAGCTTAAGCTCATGTGCAGTACCAGTCCTTCTGACCCCTAAGAAAGAAGGCACATGGAGAATGTGTGTAGATAGCAGAGCCATAAATAAGATCACCATTAATTATCGTTTTCCTATTCCCCATTTGGATGACATGTTGGATATGATGGCGGGAGCCAAAATTTTCTCCAAAATTGACCTTAAGAGTGGCTATCATCAAGTAAGAATTAGGCCCAGGGATGAATGGAAAACTGCTTTCAAAACCAAAGATGGCTTATATGAGTGGGTAGTAATGCCTTTCGGTCTGTCCAACGCACCTAGTACCTTCATGAGGATCATGACGCAGGTTTTAAGGACATTCATTGAGAAATTTGTAGTGGTCTACTTTATGACATTCTCATCTACAGTAGAACAAAGGAAGACCACTTGAACCATCTGAAATAGGTTTGCCAAGCCCTAAGATAGGATAAACTCTATGCCAGCCTCAAGAAATGTGACTTTATGACCTATAGAGTTATCTTTCTAGGATTTATTATCACCGCCGAAGGGGTGTCTGCCGACACCGAAAAGGTTAAGTCCATAGTTGAGTGGCCGATACCCAAAAGCATCCATGATGTCCGTAGTTTCCATGGTCTAGCCACCTTCTATAGGAGATTCATTCGAGGATTCAGCATGATAGTGGCACCCATTACTGACTGCATTAGGAAGGGAACCTTTGAATGGACAAAACCCGCTGATAGAGCCTTCCTAGAAATAAAGAAGAAAATGACACAAGCACCTATTTTGAGGTTACCCGATTTTTTAAAGGTATTTGAGGTTGCTTGTGATACCTCTGGAGTAGGGATTGGAGGAGTTTTGAGTCAAGAGAGTCATCCAGTAGCATTCTTTAGTGAGAAACTGAATGAGGAAAGGATGAGATACTCGACGTATGATAAGGAATTGTATGCGGTAGTTCAGGCTTTGAGATATTGGAGACACTATTTACTACCGTAGGAGTTTGTTCTTTATTCCGATCATGAAGCCTTACGATTCCTTAATACCCAAAAGAAATTGAACCCTAGGCACAGAAAATGGGTAGAATTCATTCAGGCATACACCTTTGTTCTGAAACACCGTGTTGGCATTGAAAATAGGGTTGCAGATGCATTAAGTCGATGATCCATGCTTTTGACCTCAGTTAGCACAGAGGTTGTAGGGTTTGATAGACTGAAAGAGGAATACCCTAAGTGTCCAAACTTTAGTGAAATCTATCAATCCCTCCAACAAGGACCATCTAGTGTACATAGTGACTATACTCTCCTAGATGGATTCCTTTTCAAAGGAAATCAACTGTGTGTTCCCCAAACTTCTATTAGAGAGTTTCTGATCTGGGAAGTTCATGCTAGAGAATGAGCAGGTCATTTTGGTAGAAATAAGACCATCTCAGCAGTAGAAGACCAATTCTTTTGGCCAGGCCTCAAAAGGAGTGTGGCCTAAGTTGTAGCTCAATGTCGAACTTGTGCTATTGTCAAACAACAAAAGCAAAACACTGGTCTGTACACTCCCTTACCAGTCCCTGATTGTCCGTGGTAGGATCTTAGTATGGACTTTGTACTAGGACTTCCAAAGACCTCAAGAAGACATGATTCTGTCTACGTTGTAGTTGATTGATTTTCTAAGATGGCTCACTTCATCCCATGTTCTCAAACCCTAGATGCTTCAAAAATGGCCAAACTTTTTCTTGACGAGGTGGTGAGACTACATGGTTTGCCCAAAACCATTGTATCAGATAGAGATGTTAGATTCACTAGCTATTTTTGGAAGATCCTTTGGCATATGCTAGGAACCAAACTGAAGTTCTCCACAGCCTACCATCCTCAAACAGATGGCCAAATTGAAGTAGTTAATCAGAGTCTAGGAAATTTGCTAAGATGTTTAGTTGGTGATAGTGTAGGAAATTAGCATCTCGTACTCCCTCGTGCTGAGTTTGCTTACAATAGCTCAGTCAATAGATCTACTAGAAAGAGTCCATTTGAGGTGGTCCATGGTTACAAACCTAGGAAGCCCTTAGATCTTATCCCTTTACCCATACATGCACGAATCTCCGAGTCTGCTGAATTCTATGCACAACATATTAAGGACTTGCATCAAGAAATCAATTAGAAACTCAACTTGAGCAATGAAGCCTATAAACATATGGCTAATTTACGTAAGAGAATCAAAGAATTCTATGAAGAAGACCATGTAATGATTAGGCTTAGACCTGAAAGGTTCCCATCTGAAACCTTTAAAAAATTACATGCCCGTGGTGCAGGCCCATTTAAAATCATAAAGAAGATCGGACCTAATGCATATGTACTTGAGTTACCTTCTGACCTAGGTATCAGCTCGACCTTCAATGTTTCAGACTTGATAGAGTATAAGGAGCCAATGATGATACCTAGTGAGCCTTTTGGGCCTGACCCTATTTTTGAGAGTGAACCTGCCCCCGAGTGTCCACCAACCACTTTTCCAAAGAGGCGAGACAAAATTGAACAAATTCTGGATGATAAGACTGTCACTACCAGGAACAAGGACTACCAACGATATCTGGTTCGTTGGCAAGGGCGACCAGAATCTGAAAACTCATGGATCACTAAGGAGGACCTGCAATGAATTGATCTGGACTTATTGGAACATTACCAAAACTAAGTTGACCCATACTCGACATGGTCGAGTTCTCGCCACCCCAAAAAATTTGGTGCGGACACCAACAAATGTTTTCGATCAAATTCATTATGGATTGAATTATAAAGTAGGCCATTTGAAGCCACAGGAGTAGCTCAACCACAACCCAAAAAATCTGACTCGAGCATCGAAACCAACTCAGTTCAAGAGATTATACTACTTCAACATTTCAGCTTCCACTTGGGCGCCAACAATTAAATTTAAATTCAAATTAGCCCGCCCACATATTTCTCCATAAATCATGTAACTCCCCTCCATTTTCTCCAACTCCCCACTATCTTCTTCATGTAAGTCTCCATGAATTTTAAATTTTCAAATGAGCTTGGAGGGACTATAAATACCTCTCCATAGCCCTTGTTAAGAGATTATGAATGAATAAAATGAAAACTATTCTAGTTCCATTTTTCTTTCCATTTATGTGATGCAAATGTCTTCCGTAAGGGAATGAGCGTGAGGTTCAACTTAGGTATCTTTCAAGCTTTGGTCTACCAAGGGGCATCTTCTTCATTTCAGCTCTCCATGTCATCATCTTCAAGCCCTCAAGGGTCCCCTACAATTCGAAGTTAAAGAGGAGGTTGCCTTGCCTTGGAACTCATTATGGATGGAGTTCTCATCTAGTGGTGACAATCGTTAAGTCTAGTAGCGGTTCAATGGAGTATTGAAAATAACCTTCCAACAATAAAGTGAGTGCTCATCATTGGTGATTAAACCAATATGAATCTCTTAAGTTTGATCATATGAAGGTATACATCTTGGTCTTAAGGTTCCTCAATCATTAGATCCCTTCTTCTTTGGATCAGGATTGAGTTACATAGCTAGTAGATTTTATTTCATTAAGTAGTCCCTTCTTTGAATTACTTTTAGCATTCTTATGCCTGAATTAATGTTAATGTAGATAGGTATCATTGCTCAATCAATTAATTAATCTTCTAAGTTAGATTTCATTCTTGCATGCCACACCAGTAGGTGCAAGGATTGGCACCGATCCACTATAAATTACTGTGTTTGTGTGTTTGTCTCTTATTATTGTTATTACTTATTCTTGCTATCAACACTCCACACTCACACAGAATTTATTATTTTGCAAAATTGCACATACTTGTAAAAAAAAAAAAAAAATCAAAGAACCCAATTCACCCCCCCTCTTAGGTTGCTTAGCTGGGCAACAAGTAAGTAAATCATAAAAGGCATCCTATAACTCAATAAATGTAAAATCAGTTTGAGAGTTAGAGTTTACCTCATCTTCACAAGCCATAAGACATTAGTTTGCAATTTCTTGCTTCTCTTCATCTAAACTTGTGTCTTCACTATCACTCCAAGTTGCCATCATAGCCTTCTTTTTAACCTTCTTGAGACCTTTCTTTAGTTGTGGACAATCAGCCTTAAAGTGTCCCGATTTCTTACATTCATAGCAAATAAGAAGTTGCTCTTTTTCATTTTCTTTGCTGAATTCTCCTTTCAACAATGGCCTCCTCTTTACTCTTTGTTTATTTTTCTTCATGAATCTTCTAAATTTTTTTGTGATAAGAGCAAGCTCATCATCTCCTTCACTTTCTTCAAAGGACTCATCACATTCCTTCTTTTGGTCTGAACATTTTAGAGCCATGGCCCTCCTCTTTTTGGTCTCCTCCTCATCTTGATGTTGCTTGACTTGAATTTCATGGGTCATCAGGGATCTCATGAGCTCTTCTAGAGGAAGGATGTTGAGATCTTTAGCCTCCTGGATGGCAGTTATCTTGGCTTCCCAAGACCTAGGCAAAGATCTAAGAATTTTTCTTACAAGCTCACTATTAGTATAGGATTTTCCAAGGCTTTTAAGTCCATTCACAATGTTAGTAAAACGTGTAAGCATGTCAGTGATGGACTCATTTTGTTCCATTTTAAATAATTCATATTTGTGTACAAGCATATTAATTTTAGACTCTTTTACCTGATTTGTACCTTTATTTCTAGTCTATCCCAAATCTCTTTAGCTGATATGCATGTAGATATGTGATTAAATTCATTTGCATCTAAAGAGCAATACAAAACATTCATGGCCTTAGCATTTAGCTATGCCATTTTCTTGTCATGATCATCCCAATCCGCTTCCGGTTTAGGAACATTAAGACCATTAGTTCTAAGAATGGGTGTGTGTGGGCCATTAACTATGATGCTCTAGAGATCATAGTGAAGTGCTTGAATAAAAATTTTCATTCTAGCTTTTCAGTATGTGTAATTTGTGCCATTGAATAGAGGGGGTCTATTTGTGGATTGACCTTCAGTCAACATAGAACCAACTTGGGCTGCCATGGATCTTTAACTCTTTATCGGTTAAGACAAATAGGAACAAAAGCACTAGCTTTGATACCACTTGTTGTCCAGCTAAGCAACCCAAGAGAGGGGGATGAATTGGGTTCTTTGAAAATTTTTAGCAAGTATGTGCAATTTTGCAAAACAATAAGATCTGTGTGAGTATGGAGTGTTGATAGCAAGAACAAGTAATAACAACAATAGGAGACAAACACACAAGCACAGCAATTTATAGTGGTTCAGTACCAATCCTTGCACCTACGTCTACTCCCCAAGAATCCCTTGGAAATTTTCTCCACTAATCATTCTTCAAACGATTACAAACCTAGCTAACCAGCTAGCTTCTTGTTTCACAGGCACAAGGGAGCCTTTTCTTAGCTTTCTCAGCTAACTTCTTATTTTCGGGCACAAGGAAGCCTTACAAATCACTAATTATGGGTTTGGCATACCCAACACAAGTTGAAACCAAGTTGAAACCCAAACAACTTACAAGGAAAAGAGTTTTAGAATTTTTAGCTCCTTAATAAACAAATTTAACAATAAAAGCACTTTACAGTTTTTGAAGACCTCCCTCTTTAAATGAGCTTCTCCTCTTTAAATTTTGGAATTATGAGCACTTGAAGGAGACTCTTGAGTAGTTGGAAGGAGCCTTGAATGAGCTTTGAAGAAGTTTCAAACTCTGCAGCACACTTTCTTTTCAAAACAGGAAGGCTAAAATCTTTCTTGATCTTCACTTAGTTTTTCTCTCTTTTTCCTACTTGTAATCCCTCAAAAATACTCCCAATCTCTTGCTAATCCATCCTATTTATGAGTATTTATAGTTTATTAAAGGATTGGAACATTAAACTAGCCGTTTGTGACCATTGGAAAGTTAGAACTAGTCATTACTACTGTTCCCAAAAAGTTAGTCGACTCTGCAGTCGACTACTTTTGAAAAACTATCTGTCCTGGCCATAGTAGTTGACTAACTTGGAAACTTTCACTGTTCTGGCCACAGTAGCCAACTTTGGAGTCGACTAAATTAAAATTGCTTACTGTTTTGCCACAATAGCCGATTGGTTAGTCGGCTAACTTGAAAATACTCACTGTTTTGCCATAGTAGTGACTAATTAGTCGGCTAACTTGGAAAAACTCACTATTAACTCTCTTGTGGCATAGTTTTGACTTGATAGCTTGTAAGGTAGTTGGCTAATGGCTTCAAACTTCTAATTTAAGTATTAGTAGCTATCGTGTGAGTTGACTAATGCCTCCAAAACTTGAAAACTTATTCCAAGGCTAAGAGAACTCATTGCATTGGGCAAGATAAGTGCCTTAGCTCTCATAACTTAAACTTTCTTCATTTGATAACTTACCAACCACTTGAGTTTCACTTGATTTGAGCTCGAAAATTTCTTCTTGGATCTTGATCTTAAACAAAAATTTCTCTTGAACCATAAAACTATTTAGAAGCTTGGAATCATCTTTGATCATCTTGGTGATTCATGTATGCCTGCATTTCAGCATGGTTCTTCACAAAACTCATTAGTAACTTACTTAATTATTTTGTGATCATCAAAATCAATGTGAGATCAATAGGCTTAAAATAAAAGCATGGCTCAAATTAGGTTGATTGATGCTCATTTTAGAGCAAGAATCCAATTGAGTTGAGTTGGGCTTGAATTGAGACCATGGCTCCAATTGGATCGCGTGAGGCTCGATTTGGAGAAGGAACCCAATTGGGATGACTCAGGCTCAAAGCGAGAGAATGTTTCCAACTAGGTCAATTGAGGCTCTATTTGGAGCAGGAATCAAATTGGGTCATGTAAGGCTAGAATCAAGACCATGGCTCCAATTGGGTTGACTAAGGCTCGATTTGGAGCTAGAATCCAATTGGGTTGACTCAGGCTCGAAATAAGAGCATGGCTCCAATTGTGTCGATTGAGGCTCAGTTTACAGTAGGAATCCAATTGGGTTGAGTTAGGCTTGAATCCAGACCATGGCTCCAATTGGGTTGAGTTAGGCTCATTTTGGTGCAGGAATCAAACTGGATCGATTCAGGTTTGAAACAAGAGCATGGCTCTAATTGGGTTGACTGATGCTTGTTTCGGAGTAGGAATCCAATTGGGTCGAGTCAGGCTCGAATCAAAACCATGGCTCCAATTGGGTTGAGTCAAGCTCTATTCGAAGCAGGAATCTAATTGGGTCGACCTAGGCTCAAAATAACAACATGGCTACAATTGAGTCGACTGAGGCTTCGTTTAGAGTAGGAATCCAATTGGGTTGACTCAGGCTCGAAACAAGAGCATGGCTCTAATTCAATCGACTGATGCTCATTTTGGAGTAGGAATTCAATTGGGTCGAGTCAGGCTTGAATCGAATCCATGACTCCAATTAGGTTGAGTGAGGTTCAATTCGAAGCAAGAATCTAATTGGGTCGACCCAGGCTCAAAATGAGAGCGCGGCTCCAATTGGGTCAACTGAGGCTCGTTTTGCAGTAGGAATCAAATTGGGTCGAGTTAGCATCGAATCAAGACCATGGCTCTAATTAGGTTGAGTCAGGCTTGATTTGAAGTAGGAGTCTAATCGGGTCGATTTAGGCTTGAAACGAGAGCATGGCTCCAATTGGGTTAACTGAGGCTCCTTTTGTAGCAGAAAACCAATTTATTCGAGTCAGGCTCGAATCGAGAGCATTGCTCCAATTAGGTTGATTGAAGCTTGATTTGTAGCAAGAATCCAATTGGATTAAGTTAGGCTGGAATCAAGAAAATGGCTCTAGTTGGGTCAACTGAGGTTTGATTTGGAGTAGGAATCTAATTAGGTTGATTTAACTTCAAAATGAGAGCATATCTCTAGTTGAGTCAACTGAGGCTCGTTTCATAGCAAGAACACAATTTGGTTGAGTTAGGCTTGAATCAAAAGCATTGCTCCAATTGAGACAAGACAGGCTCAATTCAAAGCTAGATTCAATTAAGTCGACTCAGGCTCGAAATGAGAGCATGGCTCCAATTAGGTCGATTGAGGTTCGATTAAGAGTAGGAATCCAATTGGATTGAGTTAGACTTGAATCGAGATAATGGCTCCAATTGGGTCAACTGAGGCTTGATTCAGAGCAGGAATCTAATTTGGTTGATTTAAGCTTGAAACAAGAGCATGGCTCCAACTAGGTTGATTGAGGCTCGCTTTGCAGTAGAAATCCAATTTGGTCGAATTAGGATCAAATTGAAAGCATTGCACCAATTGGGATGAGGGAGGCTCATTTTGCAGCAGGAATCAAATTGGGTCGAGTTAGGCTCGAATCGAGACCATAGCTCCAATTGGGTTGAGTTAGGCTCGATTTGAAGTGTGAATCTAATTGGGTTGATTTAAGCTCGAAACAAGAGCATGGCTCCAATTGGGTAGACTGAGGCTCCTTTTGGAGCAAAAATCCAATTTGGTTGAATTAGGCTTGAAACAAGAGTATGGCTCCAATTGGGTCAACTAAGGCTCATTTTGTAGTAGGAATCAAAATGGGTCAAGTTAGGATCGAATCGATACCATGGCTCCAATTGGGTTGAGTTAGGCTTGATTCAAAGCAAGAATCTAATTGGGTCAATTTAAGCTTGAAACTAGAGCATGGCTCCCATTGGGTTGACTGATGCTTGTTTTAGAGCAAGAATCCAATTGGGTTAAGTTAGGCTCGAATTGAGATCATGGCTCCAATTGGATCGAGTAAGGCTCAATTCAGAGAAGGAATCCAATTGGGTTGATTGAGGCTCACTTTAGAGTAGGAATCGAATTGGTTCATGTTAGGCTCAAATTGAGAGTATGGCTCCAATTGGGTCGATTGAGGCTCGATTCAGAGCTAGAATCCAATTGGGTCGACTTTGGGTCGACTCAGGCTCGAAATGAGAGCATGTCTCTAATTGGGTCGACTAAGGCTCATTTTGCAACAGGAATCCAATTAGGTCAAGTTAGGCTCGAATCTAGACCATGGCTCCAATTAGGTTCAGTTATGCTCGTTTTGGTGAAGGAATATAATTGGGTTGATTCAGGCTCGAAACGAGAGCATGGCTCTAATTGGGTTGACTGATGCTCATTTTGGAGTAGGAATCCACTTGGGTTGAGTCAGGCTTGAATCAAGACCATGGCTCCAATTGGGTCGATTAAGGCTCGATTCGGAGTAGGAGTCTAATTGGGTCAACCTAGGCTCGAAATAAGAGCATGGCTCCAATTGGGTCGACTGAGGCTCGATGCAGAGCAGGAATCCAATTGGGTCAACTCAGGCTCGAAATGAGAGCATGGCTCCAATTGGGTTAACTAATCCTCATTTTGGAGTAGGAATCCAATTGGGTCAAGTCGGGCTCAAATCGAGGCCATGGCTCCAATTGGGTCAAGGTAGGCTCGATTCAGAGCGAGAATATTATTGGGTTGACCTAGGCTAGAAATGAGATCATGGCTCCAATTAGGTTGAGTGAGGATCAATTCAGAGTAGGAATCCAATTGGGTCGAGTGAGGCTCGATTCGAAGCAAGAATCCAATTGGGTCGACTTAAGCTCAAAACAGGAGCATGTCTCCAATTTGTTCGATTGAGGCTCGATTCGGAGTAGGAATCCAATTGGGTAGAGTTAGGCTCGAATCGAGTCCATGGCTCCAATTGGATTGAGCGAGGCTCAATTCAGAGCAAAAATCCAATTGGGTTGATTGAGGCACGAAACAAGAGCGTGGTTCCAATTGGGTTGACTGAGGCTCCTTTTGTAGCAAGAATCCAATTTGGTCGAGTAAGGCTCGAATCAAGAACATTGCTCCAATTGCGTCGACTGAGGTGTGATTCATAGCAGGAATCCAATTGAATTAAGCTGGAATCGAGAACATGGCTCCAGTTGGGTCGATTAAGCCTCGATTTGTAGCAGGAACCTAATTAGGTTGATTTAACTTTGAAACAAGAGCAAGGCTCCAATTGGGTCAACTAAGGCTCGCTTCGTAGCAGGGTCAACTGAGGCTTAATTTAGAGCAAAAATTGAATTGGGTTGTGTTAGGCTCGAATTGAGACCATGGCTCCAATTGGGTCAATTGATGCTCGTTTTGTAGTAGGAATCCAATTGGGTCAAGTCAGGCTCGAATCCAGACCATGGCTCCAATTGGGTTGAGTTAGGCTTGTTTCGGTGCAGGAATCTAACTAGGTCGACTCAGGCTCAAAACGAGAGCATGGCTATAATTGGGTTGATTAATGCTTGTTTTGGAGAAGGAATCCAACTGGATTGAGTTAGGCTCGAATCAAGACCATAGCTCCAATTGGGTCAAGTGAGGCTTGATTCGGATATGAAACCTAATTAGGTCGACCCAGGCTTGAAACAAGAGCATGGCTCTAATTGGGTTAATTGAGGCTCGATTCGGAGCAAGAATTCAATCAGGTCGAGTCAGGCCTGAATCAAGGCCATGGCTCGAATTAGGTCGAGTGAGGCTTGATCCGAAGCAAGAATCTGATTGGGTCAACCTAGGCTCGAAAAGAGAGTATGGCTCCAATTGGGTCGAGTGAAGCTCCATTCAGAGTAGGAATCCAATTGGGTCGACTCAAGCTTGAAACAAGAGAATTACTCCAATTGGCTTGACCAAGGCTTGATTCATAGTAGGAATCCAATTTGGTCGAGTCAGACTCGAATCAAGTCCATGGCTCCAATTAGGTTGAGTGAGGCTCAATTCAAAGTAAGAATTTAATTGGATCGATTCAAGCACGAAACGAGAGCATGGCTCCAATCAGGTTGACTAAGGCTCCTTTTGTAGTAGGAACCCAATTTGGTTGACTGAGGCTCGAATCGAGAGCATTACTCCAATTGGATCAATTGAGGCTTGATTTGTAGTAGGAATCCAATTAGATTGAGTTAGGTTGCAATCGAGAACATGGCTCCAGTTGGGTCGATTGAGGCTCAATTAGGAGCAAAAATCTAATTAGGTTGATTTAACTTTGAAACAAGGTCATGGCTCCAATTAGGTCGATTGAGGCTCGTTTTGTAGCAGGAATCCAATTTGGCTGAATTAGGCTCAAATCGAGAGCATTGCTCTAATTGAGTTGAGTTTGGCCTGATTTGAAGCAGGAATCTAATTGGGTCGATTCAGGCTTGAAATGAGAACATGGCTCGAATTGGGCTAACTAATGCTCATTTTTGAGCAAGAATCCAATTGGGTTGAGTTAGGCTCAAATTAAGACCATGGCTCCAATTGGGTCGAGTGAGGCTCGATTCAGAGAAGGAATCCAATTGGTCGACTTAGGCTCGAAACTAGAGCATGACTCTAATTAGGTCAACTAAGGCTCGATTCGAAGTAGAAATTGAATTGGGTTGTGTCTCGAATCCAGACCATGGCTCCAATTGTGTTGAGTTAGGCTTGTTTTGGTGCAGGAATCTGACTAGGTCAACTCAAGCTCAAAATGAGAGCATGGCTCCAATTGGGTTGATTGATGCTCATTTTGGAGCAGGAATCCAACTGGATTGAGTCAGCTCGAATCGAGACCATGGCTCCAGTTGGGTTGAGTGAGGCTCGATTCGAAGCAGAAACCTAATTGGGTTAACCCAGGCTTGAAATGAGAGTATGGCTCCAATTGAGTCAATTGAGGCTCGATTCAGAGCAAGAATCCAATTAGGTCGACTCAGGTTCGAAACGAGAGTATGGTTCAATTAGGTTGACTAATGCTCGTTTCGGAGTAGGAATTCAATTGGGTCGAGTCAGGCCTAAATCAAGGCCATGGCTCTAGTTAGGTCGAGTAAGGCTCAATTCGGAGTAGGAATCTGATTGGGTCGACCTACTTTCAAAAAGAGAGCATGGCTCCAATTGGGTTGAGTGAGGCTCGATTCAGAGTAGGAATCCAATTGGGTTGACTTAGGCTCGAAACGAGAGCATTGCTCCAATTGGCTTGACCAAGGCTTAATTCATAGTAGGAATCCAATTTGGTCGAGTCAGACTCAAATTGAGTCCAGGGCTCCAATTGGGTTGAGTGAGGCACGATTCAAAGTAAGAATTTAATTAGGTCGATTTAGGCATGAAACGAGAGCATGACTCCAATTGGGTTGACTAAGGCTCCTTTTGTAGTAGGAACCTAATTTGGTCGACTGAGGCTCGAATCGAGAGCATTGCTCCAATTGGATCAATTGAGGCTTGATTTATAGCAGGAATCCAATTGGATTGAGTTAGGCTGGAATCGAGAACATGGCTCCAATTGGGGCGATTGAGGCTCTATTTAGAGCAAAAATCTAATTAGGTTATTTAACTTCAAAACAAGATTATGGCTCTAATTGGGTCAACTGAGGTTTGTTTTGTAGCAAGAATTCAATTTGGTTGAATTAGGCTCAAATCAAGAGCATTGCTCCAATTGCGATGAGAGAGGCTTGATTCGGAGCTAGAATTCAATTAGGTCGACTTAAGCTTGAAACGAGAGCATGGCTCCAATTGGGTCAATTGAGGCTCGATTAAAAATAGGAATCTAATTGGTTCAAGTCAGGCTCGAATCAAGATAATGGCTCCAATTGGGTCGACTAAGGCTTGTATTGCAGCAGGAATCTAATTTGGTCGAACTAGGATCAAATCGAGAGCATTGCTCCAATTGGGAAAAGGGAGGCTTGATTCAGAGTTGGAATCCAATTGGGTCGACTCAGGCTCGAAACGAGAGCATGGCTCCAATTAGGTTGACTGAGCCTTGTTTTGCAGCAGGAATCCAGTTGGGTCGAGTCAGGCTCGAATCAAACCATGGCTCCAATTGGGTTGAGTTAGGCTTGTTTTGATGTAGGAATCCAATTCGGTCGATTCAAGTTCAAAACAAGAGCATGCCTCCAATTGATTGACTGATACTCGTTTTGGAGCAGGAATCTAGTTGGGTCAAGTTAAGCTTGAATCAAGACTATGGCTCCAATTGGGTCAAGTGAGGCTCGATTCGGAGTAGGAATCCAATAGGGTCGACCCAGGCTCAAAATGAGAGCATGGCTACAATTGGGTCAACTGAGGCTGGGTTTGGAGTAGGAATCCAATTGGGTTGACTTAGCCTCAAAACAAGAGAATGGCTCCAATTTGATTGATTGATGCTCATTTTAGAGTAGGAATTCAATTGGCTTGAGTTAGGCTCGAATCAAGGCCTTGGCTCCAATTGGGTCGAGTGAGGCTCAATTCAGAGCAGGAATCAATTGGGTCGACCCAGGCTCAAAACAAGAGCATAGCTCCAATTGGGTTGAGCGAGGCTTGATTCGAAGCAGGAATCCAATTGGGTTGACTCAAGCTCGAAGTAAGAGCATGGCTCCAATTGGGTCGACTGAGGCTCGTTTTGCAGTAGGAATCGAACTGGGTCAAGTCAGACTCAAATCAAGACCATGGCTCCAATTGGGTTAAGTTAGCCTTGATTCATACAAGGAATTTAATTGGGTCGATTCATGCTCGAAACGAGCGCATGGCTCCAATTGGGTCAACCAAGGCTCATTTTGTAGCAAGAATCCAATTTCATTGAATTAGGCTCGAATCAAGAGCATTGCTCCAATTGGGACAAGGGAGGCTTGATTCGAAGCTAGAATCCAATTCGGTCGACTCAGCCTTAAAACGAGAGCATGCCTCCAATTGGGTCGACTGAGGCTCATTTTGCAGCAGGAATCAAATTGGGTTAAGTCAGGCTCGAATCGAGACCATGGCTACAATTGGGTTGAGTTAGGCTCGATTCGAAGTAGGAATCTAACTGAGTCTATTTAGGCTCAAAATGATAGCATAGCTCTAATTGGATTGACTGATGCTCGTTTTAGAGTAGGAATCCAATTAAGTTAAGAGAGGCTTGAATTGAGACCATGGCTTCAATTAGGTCAACTAAGACTCAATTCGGAGAAGGAATCCAAATGGGTTGACTCAGGCTCGAAATGAGAGCATGGCTTCAATTTGGTCGACTAAGGCTCAATTCAAAGGAGGAATCAAATTGGGCCATGTCAGGCTCAATGGAGACCATGACTCCAATTAGGTTGACTAAGGCTCGATTTGGAGCTGGAATCCAATTGGGTTGACTCAGGCTCGAAACAAAAGCATGGCTCCAATTGGGTCGACTGAGACTCATTTTGCAACAAGAATCTAATTGGGTCAATTGAGACCCATTTTGTAGTAGGAATCCAATTGGGTTGAGTCAGGCTTGAATCGAGGCCATGGCTCCAATTTGGTCGATGTAGGCTTGATTCAGAGTAGGAATTTGATTGGGTTGACCCAGGCTCGAAACGAGATTACGGCTCCAATTAGGTCGAGTGAGGCTTGATTCGAAGTACGAATCCAATTGGGTCGACTCAGGCTCGAAACGAGAGCATGTCTCCAATTGGGTTGACTGAGGCTCGTTTTCTAGCAGGAATCAAACTGGATCAAGTCAGGATCGAATCAAGACCATGTTCCAATTGGGTTGAGTTAGGCTCGATTTGAAGCCAAAATCTAATTGGGTCGATTGAAGCTCGAAACAAAAGAGTGTCTCCAACTGGGTTGACTGAGGCTCATTTTAGAGCAAGGTTGGGTTGAGTCAGTCTCGAATTTAGACAATGACTCTAATTGGATCGAGTGAGGCTAGATTCGGAGAAGGGATCCAATTGGCTCGACTCAGACTCGAAATGAGAGCATGGCTCCAATTGGGTCGACTGAGCTCGATTCGAAGCAGGAATCGAATAAGGTCATGTTAGGCTCAAATTGAGACCATGGCTCCAATTGCATCGATCGAGGCTTGATTCAAAGTCAGAATCCAATTGGATCGACTCAAGCTCAAAATGAGAGCATGGCTCCAATTGGGTTGACTGATGTTCATTTCATAGCAAGAATCCAATTGGGTCGAGTCAGGCTTGAATCAAGACCATGGCTCCAATTGGGTTGAGTGAGGCTCGATTTGAAGCAGGAATCTAATTGGGTCGACCCAGGCTCGAAATGAGAGCATGGCTCCAATTGGGTCGATTGAGGCTCAACATGAAGCAAGAATCCAACTGGGTCAACTCAGGCTCGAAATGAGAGCATAGCTCCAATTGGGTCAACTGAGGCTCGTTTTGCAGCAGAAAAACAATTAGGTTGAATCATGCTCGAATGAAGACCATGGCTTTAGTTCGGTTGAGTTAGGCTCATTTCAGTGCAAGAATCTAATTAGGTCGATTAAGGCTTGAAATGAGTGCATGGCTCCAATTGAGCTGACTGATGCTCGTTTTGGAGCAAGAATCCAATTGGGTCAAGTCAGGCTCGAATCAAGACCATGGCTCTAATTAGGTCAAGTGAGGCTCGAGTTGAAGTAGGCATCAAATCGGGTTGACCTAGGCTCTAAACGAGAGTATGACTACAATTGAGTCAACTAAGGTTTGATTTGGAGTAGGAATCCAATTGGGTTGAGTAAGGCTCGAAACGAGAGCATGGCTCTAATTGGGTTTGAGTGAGGCTTGATTTGGAGCAAGAATCTAATTGGGTCGACCAAGGTTCGAAACGAGAGAATGGCTCCAATTGGGTCGACTAAGACTTGATGTGGAGTAGGAATCTAACTAGTCGACTCAGGCTCGAAACAAGAGTATAGCTCCAATTGGGTTGATTAACACTCGTTTCGGAGTAGGAATCTAATTGGGTGGAGTTAGGCTTGAATTAAGGCTATGGCTCAAATTGGGTCAAGGTAGGCTCGATTAAGAGTAGGAAGCTAATTGGGTTGACCCAATCTTGAAAGGAGAGCATGGCTCTAATTGCTTCGAGTGAGGCTCGATTTGGAGCAGGAATCTAACTAGGTTGATTTAACTTTGAAATGAGAGCATGGCTCCTATTGGGTTGATTGAGGATCGTTTCGTAGTAGGAACCCAATTTTTTGAGCTAGGCTCAAATTGAGAGTATTGCTCCAATTGGGACAACGAAGGCTCGATTCAGAGCTGGAATACAATTGGGTTGACTCATGCTTGAAACGAGAGTATAGCTCCAATTGGGATGATTGAGGCTCGATTAAGAGTAGGAATTCAATTGGATTGAGTTAGGCTCAAATCAAGATAATGTCTTCAATTGTGGTGCAGGCACTAGATTGGGACAGAGGTTTCAGGGTTCCTTATGGATCTCTGATTTATGAGAGTCCTTTTCTTTATTCTTAGAGTCCTTGTCGAGTCCAGTTGTGTTAGTTAGCCTGGTTCATTGTTGGAATCCAGGAATTGGTCAAGTGTCAAGTGTTATTTTCTTTCATTGAGTCCTGTAATAAGTCAAGAGAAGACCCATCAACCATGAAATGACACATGTCTTGGACCACTCCAAGACACGTGGCATCACTAGAGCAGAGCAAAGAGCCGGTCCACATCAATTTAGGAAGGAATCTAGGTGCCAATACCCTCCTTCCTCATTTCTTCATGCTACCCACCCTTATATGGAAGCTTTTGGGGGCCCATTGACTTCCACACTTATCATGTGGTCCCCTGGCAAGCATCTATGGAAGAAATTGGTTGCCCCCTCTCTAATTGGAAGATCTTCATGCACCCCAAATGGAAGAAGGTTGCCGTCCAGTCAAAGATGGTAGGAGGAATCAAGGGGCGCCCACTCTTTCCCTCTCTCAAGTGGTCCTCCTCTACAAGCTTGAAAATTGCAGCCACTCTCTCTTTTTGGCCATCCCAGATGAAGCATGCAGAGATCCCTACCTCCCCAAGAAGAATCACATGCCATACATTACAATCCATGTCAACAATGTACTTAAAATGAATGATTTAACTTGTATTGACATGAAAGGGTTATAAAAAGACCTTTTCCTTGTAAAAAAAATAATTAATGAGAAAATTTTGAAGTTTTTTTTTCATTGCTATGAAGGCTCTGGTATTCTGGGAAGGAGTGAGTGTGAAGCCCTTAGTATTTCCTTTCATCTTCTCTAACCTCCCCCAAACCCAAACCCTAGCCGTCCCCCTCCAGAAACCCTAAAACAACCCTGCCGCCAACCACAGGCCCCTATCTCCTCTTGCTACACTTTGCAGCCCACCGAACCCCCTCCTCGCTATTGCATGCCCTCCAAAGCAATCCCAACCAGCGAGTCTTCAATCCGGAAGTCCACCTTTCAGGGGTTCCAGCCACCGGAATCCAATCAGCCCCAAAGGGCTTCTTTTCTCAAGTCCTACTCTCTTTGTTCTTTGTTTACCCCTCTCCACCATCCTAAGTTTGTGGTTTGTTGCTTGCTGTTTTCTCAGGGATTCATGAGCCGAAGAGGAAGTTGCCCTTGCCTCCAGAATCGAGATCAGGATACCTTCCAGCAAAAGTTAGCCTCATCATCCAGATTCCGATCTCTAGCTGAGGAATCTCATTGACAGCCTTTCAAGAGAATCATCGTCTGGTAAGTTACCATCCCTCCCCTCTTAAGTCCTGATTTAATGAAAGAATAGAGCATGTTCTAACCGAAAGTTTCTCAACTTCCATGATCCTGACTATCTTGGTTATATTAAAAGTTCTATCTCTCGTATTGTTGCTTTCATGCCTGTCTAGTCTAGCTCAGTTTTTCTCTAAAAGTTTCTTTTTTTTTGGATCATTAGCCAACTAAATTTTAGTTCAAATTCATAATTAATCTGCTAAATACCAGCATCCTCTTTACCTGCATCATGCTGCATCAAATTAGATCAATTGAGGCTCAATTCGGAGCAGGAATCTAATTTTGATGATTTAAGCTCGAAATGAGAGCATGGCTCCAATTGAGTCGATTAAGGCTCGATATAGAGCAGGAATCTAATTTGGTCGAATTAGGCTCAAATCAAAAGCATTGCTCCAATTGGGACGAGGGAGGCTCAATTCAGAGCTAGACTCCAATTGGGTCAACTTAGGCTCAAAACGAGAGCATGGCTCCAATTGGGTTGATTGAGGCTAGTTTTGTAGAATGAATCAGACTGGGTCGAGTTAGGATTGAATCAAAACCATGGCTCCAATTAGGTTTAGGCTTGAATCGAGACCATGGCTCCAATTAGGTTGAGTTAGGCTTCAATTAGGTTGATTTGAATAAGGAATCTAATTGGGTCGATTCAGGTTCGAAATGAGAGCATGGCTCCAATTTGGTCGACTAATGCTCGAAATGAGAGCATGGCTCCAATTGGGTCGACTAAGGCTCGATTTGGAGCAGAAATCAAATGGGTCGTGTTAGGCTCAAATCAAGACCATGGCTCTAATTAGGTCGAGTGAGGCTCGATTCAGAGCAAGAATCTAATTGGGTCAACCCATGCTCAAAATGAGAGCATGGCTCCAATTGGGTTGACTTAGGCTTGATTTAGAGTAGGAATCCAATTGGGTTAACTCAGGCTCGAAACAAGAGCATGGCTCTAATTGGGTCAGGTCAAGCTTGAATTGAGGCCATGGCTCCAATTGGAGTGAGTGAGGCTCGATTCGAAGCAGGAATCTGATTGGGTCAACCCAGGCTCGAAACAAGAGCATGGCTCCAATTGGGTTGAGTGAGGCTCGATTCGGAGCAAGAATCCAATTGGGTTAACTTAGGCTCAAAATGAGAGCATGGCTCCAATTGGGTCGATTGAGGCTTGTTTTACAGTAGGAATCTAATTGGGTCAAGTCAGCTCGAATCTAGACCATGGCTCCAATTGGGTTGAGTTAGGCTCAATTCAGAGTAGGAATCTAATTGGGTTGATTCAGGCTGAAAATGAGAGTATGGCTCCAATTGGGTTGATTAATGCTCATTTCATAGTAGGAATCTAATTGGGTCGAGTCAGGCTCAAATCGAGACCATAGCTCCAATTGGGTCGAGTGAGGCTCGATTTGAAGCAGGAATCTAGTTGGTTGACTAAGGCTCGACACTAAGCAGGAATCCAAATGGATCGACTCAGGCTCAAAATGAGAGTATGGCTCCAATTGAGTTGACTAATACACATTTTGAAGCAGGAATCCAATTGGGTCGAGTTAGGATTAAATCGAGGCCATGGCTCCAATTGGGACGAGGTAGGCTCGATTCAGAGCAGGAATCTAATTGTGTCAACCCAAGTTCGAAACGAGAGAATGGCTCTAATTGGGTCGAGTGAGGCTCAATTCGGAGCAGGAATCCAATTGGGTCGACTCAAACTTGAAACAAGAGCATGGCTCCAATTGGTTCGACTAAGGCTTGATTCGGAGTAGGAATCCAATTGTGTCGAGTCAGGCTCAAATCGAGTCCATGGCTCCAATTAGGTTGACTAAGGCTCCTTTTGTAGCAAGAACCTAGTTTGGTCAAGCTAGGCTCAAATCGAGACCATTGCTCCAATTGGGACAAGGGAGGCTCAATTCGGAGCTGGAATCCAATTGGGTCGACTTAGGCTAGAAACATGAGCAAGGCTCAAATTGGGTCAATTAAAGCTTGTTTTGCATCAGGAATCCAATTGGTCAAGTCTAGCTCGACTAGAGACCATGGCTCCAATTGGGTCAAGTGAGGCTCGATTTAGAGCAGGAATTTAATTGGGTAGACTCAGGCTCAAAACGAGAGCATGGCTTCAATTGGGTTGATTGATGCTTGTTTCGAAGCAGGAATCCAATTGGGTTGAGTCAGACTCATTTTGTAGCAGGAATCTAATTGGACCGAGTCAGGCTCGAATCGAGAGAATGGCTCCAATTGGGTTGACTGATGCTCATTTTAGAGTAGGAATCCAATTGGGTCGAGTTAGGCTTGAATCAAGACTATGGCTCCAATTGGGTCGAGTGAGGCTCTATTCAGAGCAAGAATCCAATTGGGTTGACCAACGCTCGAAATGAGAGCATGGCTCTAATTGGGTCGACTAAGGCTTTATTCGGAGTAGGAATTCAATTGGGTAGTGTTAGCCTCGACTCGAGACCATGGCTCCAATTGGGTTCGCTGAGCCTCAATTCAGAGCTGGAGTCTAATTCGGTTGACTCAGGCTCAAATGAGAGCAAGGCTCCAATTGGGTCGACTGAGGATTGCTTTGCACCAAGAATCCAATTGGGTCGAGTCAATTCAAATTAAGACTATGGCTCTAATTGTGTTGAGTTAGGCTCGATTTGGAGCAAGAATCTAATTGGATCGATTCAGGCTCGAAACAAGAGCATGGCTCCAATTGGGTTGACTAATGATTGTTTTGGGGTAGGAATCCAATTGGGTTGAGTCCAGCTCAAATTTAGACCATGGCTCCAATGGGGTCGAGTGAGGCTCGATTTTGAGTAGGAATCTAATAGGTTGAATCAGGTTCGAAACGAGAGCATGGCTCCAATTAGGTCGACTAAGGCTTATTTTGCAATAGGAATCCAACTGGGTCGAGTCAGGGTCGAATTGAGACCATGGCTCTAATTGGGTCGAGTTAGGCTCGATTCGATGTAGGAATCTAATTAGGTCAATTCAGGATTGAAACGAGAGCACAGCTCCAATTGGTTGGACTGATGCTCGTTTCAGGGCAGGAATCCAATTAGCTTGAGTCTGGCTCGAATCTAAATAATGGCTCCAATGGGGTCGAGTGAAGCTCGATTCAGAGCAAGAATCTAATAGGATCGAATCAGGTTCGAATCGAGACCATGGCTCCAATTGGGTCGAGTGAGGCTTGATTTTGAGAAGGAATCTAACTAGGTCGACTCAAGCTCGAAACGAGGGCATGGCTCCATTTGGGTTGACCGAGGCTCAATTCGAAGCAAGAATCCAATTGGGCTGTGTCAAGCTCGAACTGAGACCATTGCTCCATTTGGGTCGACTGAGGCTCATTTTGTAGAAGGAATCTAATTGGGTTAAGTTAAGCTCGAATCTAGAGAATGGCTCCAATTCGGATGACTGATGCTCATTTCAGAGCAGGAATCCAATTGGGTTGAGTTAGGCTCAAAACAAGACCTCGGCTCCAATTGGGTCGAGTGAGGCTCTATTTGGAGTAGGAATCCAATTGGGTCGACTAAGGTTCAAAATGGGAGCATGGCTCCAATTGGATCAACTAAGGCTTTATTCGGAGCAGGAATCCAACTGGGAAGTGTTAGGCTCGAATCAAGACCACGACTCCAATTGGGTTCACCGAGCCTCGATTCGGAGCTCGAGTCTAATTCTGTTGACTCAAGCTTGAACAAGAGCAAGGATCCAATCAAGTCGACCAAGGCTTGTTTTGAACAAGGAATCCAATTGGGCTGAGTCAAGCTCGAATTTAGACTATGGCTTTAATTGTGTTGAGTTAGGCTTGACTTGGAACAAGAATCTAATTGGGTCAATTCAGGCTCAAAACAAGAGCATGGCTCCAATTGGATTGACTAATGCTCATTTTGGGGCAAGAATCCAATTGGCTCAAGTCTAGCTCGAATCTGGACCATGACTCCAATGGGGTCGAGTGAGGCTCGATTCCAAGTAGGAATCTAGTTGGGTTGAATCAGGTTCAAAACGAGAGCATGGCTCCAAGTGGGTTGACTGAGGCTTGTTTTGCAGTAGGAATCCAACTAGATCGAGTCAGGGTCGAATCAAGACCATAGCTCCAATTGGGTTAAGTTAGGCTCGATTCAATGCAAGAATCTAATTGGGTCAATTCAGGATTGAAATGAAAGCATGTTTCTATTTGGTTGGACTGATGCTCATTTCAGAGCCAGAACCCAATTTGGTCGAGTCAGGCTCAAATGAGACAATGGCTCCAATTAGGTCGAGTGAGGCTGGATTTGAGAAGGAATCTAGTTGGGTTGACTCAGGCTCGAAACGAGAGCATGACTCGAATTAGGTCGAGTGAGGCTTGATTCAGAGCAAGAATCTAATTTGGTCGTGACAGGCTCAAATTAAGACCATGGCTCCAATTGGGTCAACTAAGGCTCGTTTTGTAGCAGGAATCTAACTAGGTCGAGTCAGATTCGAATCGAGAGCATGGCTCCAATTAGGTTTACTGATGTTCATTTCAAAGTAGGAATCCAATTGGGTCGAGTTAGGCTCGAATCAAGACCGTGGCTCCAATTAGGTTGAGTGAGGCTCTATTGGGAGTAGGAATCCAGTTGGGCCGACCAACGCTCGAAATGAGAGCATGGCTCCAATTGGGTCGACTAAGGCTTTATTTAGAGCAGGAATCCAATTGGGTAGTATCGGGCTCGAATCAAGACCATGGCTCCAATTGGGTTCCCTAAGCCTCAATTCGGAGCTGGAGTCTCATTTGGCTGACTCAAACTCGAATGGGAGCAAGGCTCCAATTGGGTCGACTAAGGCTTGTTTTGAACCAAGAATCTAATTAGGTCGAGTCAGGTTCGAATTGAGACTATCGCTCCAATTGTGTTGAGCTAGGCTGGATTCGGAGCAGGAATCTAATTGGGTCGATTCAGGCTCAAAACAAGAGCATGGCTCCAATGGGTTGACTGATGCTTGTTTCAGGGCAGGAATCCAATTGGGTCGAGTTCGGCTCGAATCTAAACATTGCTCCAATGGGGCCAAGTAAGGCTCGATTCGGAGTAGGAATCTAATTAGGCTGAATCAAGTTTGAAACGAGAGCATGGCTCCAATTGGGTCGACTGAGGCTTATTTTGCAGTAGGAATCCAAATGGGTCGAGCCAGGCTCAAATCGAAACCATGGCTCCAATTAGGCTGAGTGAGGCTTGATTCTAAGAAGGAATCTAATTGGGTTGACTCAGGCTCAAAATGAGGGCATGGCTCCATTTGGGTCGACCAAGGCTCAATTCGAAGCAGGTATCAAATTGGGATGTGTCAAGCTAGAATTGAGACCATGGCTCCATTTGGGTCGACTGAGGCTCATTTTGTAGCAGGAATCTAATTGGGTCGAGTTAGGCTTGAATCTAGAAAATGGGTCCAATTCGGATGACTGATGCTCATTTCAGAGCAGGAATCCAATTGGGTCGAGTTAGGCTCAAAACAAGACCATGGCTCCAATTAGGTCGAGTGAGGCTCTATTCGAAGTAGGAATCCAATTGAGTCGACTAAGGCTCGAAATGGGAGCATGGCTCTAATTGGATCGACTAAGGCTTTATTCGAAGCAGGAATCTAATTGGGTAGTGTTAGGCTCAAATCGAGACCATGGCTCCAATTGGGTTTACTAAGCCTCGACTTAGAGTTGGAGTTTAATTCCGTTGACTCAGGCTCAAACAAGAGCAAGGCTCCAATAAGGTCGACCAAGGATTGTTTTACATAAGGAATCCAATTGGGCCGAGTCAAGTTTGAATTGAAACTATTGCTCTCATTGTGTTGAGCTAGGCTTGATTTAGAATAGGAATCTAATTGGGTCAATTCAGGCTCGAAACAAGAGCATGGCTCCAATTGGATTGACTAATGCTCATTTCGGGGCACGAATCCAATTGGGTCGAGTCTGGCTCGAATCTGGACCATGACTCCAATGGGGTCAAGTAAGGCTTGATTTCAAGTAGGAATCTAGTTGAATCAAGTTCGAAATGAGAGCATGGCTCCAAGTTGGTTGATTGTGGCTTGTTTTGTAGTAGGAATCCAACTGGATCGAGTCAAGGTCGAATCGAGACCATAGCTCCAATTGGGTTGAGTTAGGCTCGATTTGATGTAGGAATCTAATTGGGTCGATTCAGGATTGAAACAAGAGCATGGCTCCAATTGGTTGGACTGATGGTCATTTTAGAGCCAAAATCCAATTTGGTTGAGTTAGGCTCGAATGAGACTATGGCTCCAATAAGGTCAAGTGAGGCTGGATTCTAAGTAGGAATCTAGTTGGGTTGACTTAGGCTCCAAATGAGAGCATGGCTCCAATTAGGTCGAGTGAGGCTGGTTTTAGAGTAGGAGTCTAATTGGGTCATGACAGGCTCGAATTGAGACCATGGCTCCAATTGGATCGACTGAGACTCATTTTGTAGCAGGAATCTAACTAGGTCGAGTTAGACTCGAATCGGGAGCATGGCTCCAATTAGGCTGATTGATGCTCATTTCAGAGTAGGAATCCAATTGGGTCAAGTTAGGCTCGAATCAAGACTATGGCTCCAATTGGGTCAAGTGAGGCTTTATTTGGAGCAGGAATCCAGTTGGGCCAACCAAGGCTCAAAATGAGAGCATGTCTCCAATTGGGCCGACTGAGGCTTTATTCAAAGCAGGAATCCAATTGGGTAGTACAGGAGTCAAATCGAGACCATGGCTCTAATTGGGTTCCCTGAGCCTCGATTTGGAGTTGGAGTCTAATTCGGTTGACTCAGGCTTGATCGAGAGCAAGGCTCCAATTGGGTTGATTGAGGCTTGTTTTGCACCAATAATCCAATTGGGTCAAGTCAAGTTCAAATTGAGACTATTGCTCCAATTGTGTTGAGTTAGGCTCAATTCGGAGCAGGAATCTAATTGGGCTGATTCAGGCTCAAAACAAGAGCATGGATCTAATTGGGTTGACTGATGCTCATTTCGATGCAGGAATCCAATTGGGTTGAGCTCAACTCGAATCTAAACCATGGCTCCATTAGGATCGAGTGAGGCTCAACTCGAATCTAAACCATGGCTCCATTGGGATTGAGTGAGGCTCAATTCGGAGCAAGAATTTAATTAGGCCGAATCAGGTTCGAAATGAGAGCATCGCTTTAATTGGCCAACTGAGGCTTATTTTGCAATAGGAATCCAAATGGGTCCAGCCAGGCTCGAATTGAGACCACGGCTCCAATTGGGTCGAGTGAGGCTCTATTCGGAGTAGGAATCCAATTGGGCCGACCAAGGCTTGAAGTGAGAGCATGGCTCCAATTAGGCCGACTGAGGCTTTATTCAGAGTAGGAATCCAATTGGGTAGTACTGGGGTCGAATCGAGGCCATGGCTCTAATTGGGTTCCCTAAGACTCGATTTGGAGCTGGAGTCTAACTAGGTCGACTCAGGCTAAACCAAGAGCAAGGCTCCAATTGGGTTGACTGAGGCTTGTTTTGCACTAGGAATCCAATTGGGTCGAGTCAGGTTCGAATGAGACTATCGCTCCAATTGTGTTGAGTTACGCTCGATTTGAAGCGGAATCTAATTGGGCCGATGATGCGGAACATGAAGGCATGTTGTTGACTATCATAAAGAAACTAAATTTTAGATTAAAGATTTGAGATTTTTATGGATTGATTCCCAAAGATAGACCAAAAACATGTAGACAAAGATATCAAGTTGCGATTCTTCAGAACTAAACCCTTTAAAGAAAACTAAGAAATAGGATCACAGGAATTGAGAAACTCCTAATTAGAACATACTCATTATCTTCAATAAATCAGATCTTAGAGGAGGGTAGTTTGGATTACCTGGTAGTGATGTAACATCTTCTGAATCAGCAGGTTCACACCGTTCCTCGAAGGATGCGCTCTGAAGGACAAGCTAGATTTCCCTTGGGACCCTAGGTTGCAGGCTGATGGTTCTGTGGCAAGGAAGAACCCCTCCTCAGATCTCGGTACCTGAGGATCTTGAGTTGTCAGGAGAACTCTTGGATGCTAGGGACTTGATGCTTATGGTGGATGGCGAAGGATGGGAACTAGGAGTTGGCGGCCAAGGGATGGAACTAGGGTTTGTATTGCGGTGCTTTGGGTCTCTCACCCTCTCCCTCACGGAGTGACAATGCTCAAGGCACGGAATAGAAGAAAAGGTCTTCTTGTTTCATTCATCCAATTATTCTCCAAGTACAAGAGAAAGAGAGGGAGTATTTATAAACTTCCTCTACTCCTTGCTACAATAGGACTAGAATTCATTATACATAAAAAAGAATTTTCTAAGGATTGGTCAAAGCATGACAAATAGAAATAGAATATGATCTCCACATCTCCTTCTTTACTTGGACTGGGCGGTCATGGCAAGAAAGCATGGGGCGGCAAAGCATTCCTCCTTTGGACTGGGCGGTAATGGCAAGAAAGCATGGGGCGGTAAAGCATTCCTCCTTTAGACTAGGCAGTCATGGCAAGAAAGAATGGGGCAGCAAAGCATTCCTCCTTTGGACTGAGTGGTCATGGTAAGGAATCAAGGAGCGCCAACTTCCTTCCTTTCATGGTGTGGGGTGGCAACAAGAATCAAGGAGCTTCCATATATGTGTGGGACAGCAACAAGGGCTTCCATATTTGTTGTGGGGTGGCACAAGAATCAAGGAGGCACCATCTACCTTTCATATTTGCTTGTGGTCCATGCATGAAACAAGGGAGGGGCGCCATGTATGCTGTGGAGGTGGCGCAGGTGTTGACTGGAGTCTCATATAATAGCTGAGGTGGTGCCTCTGGATGTAGCCTTCACCTTCTTGACTCAAGACACTTGACTTGACTTAATTCAGGACTCAATTGACTCATAAGTGGACTACACTTTATTGAACTCAATTACAGGACTCAATTGACTCATAAACAATCAGAGATCCAAATGGACCCCTGTAACCTTTGTCTAATCCTCATGCCCGCACCAATTCTCCCCGGGTGGAAGGAACTTGACCCTATCAAGTAAGGGTCAATCTGGCTTTGGTAACTCCCTAGTAGGTTTGGGTCTATGCGTTGTAGATCCTCTCGGGTAACCCAAGAATCCTCAGATTTTGGTCGACCTTGCCAACGAACCAGGTAGCATTGGTAACCTTTGTTCCAAGTACTGATAGCTTGGTCATCTAGAATTTGCTCGATCCTTTCTCTTCTCTCAGGCCAATTTGTAGGTGGACACTCTGGGATGGGTTCACTCTCAAGAATAGGGTCAGGTCCAAATGGCTCACTAGGTATCACTGCCGGTTCCCTATACTCAGTTAGGTCTGATATATTGAAAGTTGAGCTAATGCCTAATTCAGGAGGTAACTCTAGCACATAAGCACTGGTCTGACTTTCTTAATTATTTTAAAGGGTCCAGCTCCTTGAGCCTGCAACTTTTTCATAGTTCTGGGAGAGAACCGCTTAAGCCTAAGCCAAATCAATACATAATACCCTTCAGCAAATTCTTTGGTTTGTTTTCGGGAATCAGCCAATTGTTTATATGCATCATTACTTAGTTTCATCTTTTGACTGATTTCTTTATGTAAATCCCTAACATGCTATGCAAATGATTTGGCTGACTCTGAGACTCGTGCCTATATGGGCAAAGGGATTAGGTCTAAAGGTTTATTAGGCCTATAACCATGAACTATCTCGAATGGACTTTTACCAGTGGACCTATTGACTGAACTATTATAAGCAAACTCAGCTCTAGGTAGAAAAAGGTCCCAATTTGCAGAGTTTTCTCTAACCAGACATCTCAACAAGTTTCCTAAGCTTCGGTTAACTACCTCAGTCTGACCATCAGTTTGTGGGTGGTAGGAAGTAGAAAAATTAAGTTTGGTTCCTAGCATGTTTCATAGGATTTTCCAAAAGTAACTTGTAAATCGAACACCCCTATCTAAAACGATGGTTTTAGGAAGTCCATGTAATCTAACCACTCCATTTAGAAAAAGTTTGGCCACTCTAGATGCATCAAAAGTCTAGGAACATGGTATAAAATGGGCCACCTAAGAAAACCTATCGACCACAACATAGATTGAGTCATGTTTTCTTTGGGTCTTAGGCAATCCTAACACAAAGTCCATACTGAGTACTTGCCAAGGGCAATCGGGTACAAGTAACAGGGTGTATAGGCTAGTGTTTTGCTTCTACTGTTTGGCAACAGCACAAGTTTAACATCTAGACACAATCTGAGCAACATTTTGTTTGAGGCTTGGCCAATAGAACTGGTCTTCTATTGCTAAGATGGTCTTGTTTCTACCAAAATGACTAGCTAAACCTCTAGCATGAGTTTTCCAAACCAAAAAGTCTCTAAGGGAGGTCCTAGGAATACACAACTTATTGTTCTTAAAAAGATAGCCATCCTGAAGGGTGTACTCACTATGTGAACGAGATAGTCCTTGTTTCACAGCTTGGTAAATTTCACTAAAGTTGGGACAGGTCTCATAATCATCTTTAAGTCTATCAAATCCAATGACTTCAGTCTTAATAGTATTCAAGAACACTGATCGACGGCTAAGGGCATCAGCTAACTTATTCTCAATTCTAGCCCTATGTTTTAGCACAAAGGTATAGGCTTGAATATACTCTACCCACTTAGCGTGTCTATGGTTTAGCTTCTTCTGTGAGTTCAGAAACCTAAGTGCCTTGTGATCAGAATACAGAACAAACTCCTATGGTAGTAGGTAGTGTCTCCAATATCTCAAGGCTTGAATTACCGCATAAAACTCTTTATCATAGGTTGAGTATCCAAGCTTAGCCTTATTCAACTTCTCACTAAAGAAGGCTACTGAGTGACTCTCTTGGCTTAATACTCCTCCTATTCCAACACTAGAAGCATCACAAGCAACCTCAAAAACTTTGGAAAAATCGAGTAACCTCAAAATGGGTGCTTCTATCATCTTGTCCTTAATCTCTAGGAAGGCTTTGTTTGCAGCTTTGGTCCACTCAAAGTTTCCCTTCCTAAGGCAGTCAGTGATTGGTGCCACTATAGAACTAAATCTCTAGATAAATCTTCTATAAAAAGTAGCTAGGCCATGGAAACTACGTACTTTATGAACACTAGTAGGTACAGGCCACTCTACTATTGATCTAATCTTTTCCAGGTTAGCAAATACTCCTTCAGGGGTTACCATAAATCCTAGGAAGATAACTCTATTTGTCAAGAATTCACACTTCTTAAGGTTAGATTAGAGACTATCTTTCCTTAAGGCTTGGCACACTTGGCAGACATGACTTAGGTAGTCTTCCTTAGTTTTGCTATAGATAAGGATATCATCAAAGTAAACCACCACAAATTTACCAATGAACATTCTAAGAACTTAGGTCATGATCCTCATGAAGGTACTAGGTGCGTTGGATAATCCAAAAGATATTAGTACCCACTCGTACAAACCATCCTTAGTTTTAAAGGCTATTTTCCACTCATCCCCAGGTCTAATCCTAACCTAATGATAGCCACTCTTAAGATCAATCTTAGAGAAGATAGTTGCACCGGCCATCATATCTAACATGTCATCTAAATGGGGAATGGGGAATCTATACTTCACAGTTATCTTGTTTATGGCACGACTGTCTACATACATTCTCCAAATGCCATCTTTCTTAGGGGTTAGAAGAGCAGGTACTGCACATGGGCTCAAGCTTTCCCTAATAAAACCCTTTCTAAGAAGTTCTCCAACCTGCTTTTGCAACTCTAGGTGGTGAGTAGGATTCATCCTATAATGTGGTAGGTTGGGTAAACTGGATCCTGGGACTAAATCTATTGCATGTTGTATGTCCCTCAGAGGTGGTAATTTATCTGGAAGATCTTCAGGGAAAACATCTTGAAATTCTTTTAAAAATTTGACAACATCTTGAGGGTGATCTTTTTTATTCTTATCCTGAACTTCCTTAATAGTTAACATCTAAATAGTAGAACCCTCGGTAATCTCTTTTTCTAGTTTCTTAGCATCAAATAGATTCAATCCAAATTTCTTTTCCTTTAGGTTGCTAGAACCCCTCTTGATGTTATCCTTGGGTGGGGTTGGGTTTATCATAATTTTCTTCCCATGGTGATGAAATGAACAGGAATTGGATTGGCCATAAAGGGTGGCATCATGGTCATAAAGCCAAGGTATGTCTAAGATGATACTACTCACTCCCATAGGAAGGACATCACACCAAACTTTTTCTTGGTAAGATTGAAGTTGGATCATGACTTGGCATCTAAGTTTGATGGGGATGGAAGTTGAGTCTATCCAGGATACCTTATACGGGTTGGGATGTGGAACAGTGGATAGGCCTAGGGTTTTGACAGCACTGGTCGAGATGGCATTCACACAGTTTCCACTATCTATGATGATTTTGCATACCTTATCCTCTAACTTGACAAATGTTTGTAGGATGTTGGTCCTATGCCAATCTTCTTGTTCCTTAGTTTGGGTTAAGATACACCTAACAACTCCCAGTATATCAATTGGCTCAACCATTTCCTCATCTCCCTCATATTCATCTATCAGGCTTAAACCAGCTTCATATACTTCTTTATCCTCAAATTCAACAGTGGATTCAGGCTCTCCTTCTTCTTCTAGCTCACCTATGTGTAAGGCTCTAGTTGGGCATTAGTTAGCATAATGTCCTAGTTTATGGCACCTAAAGCATGAGCATTTGGGTTAGGTGGCCTTTGGATGTCAGGTGCCTTTCCCCTATCATCCTTATGGGTCATGGGTGTGCTGGGGTTTGGTCGACCTGGTGGTGTCTGGCTAGGTCCTGATTTAAGATTAGGGGTGTTGACCTTAGCGGGTTCAGGTCTCCTGTAAATAGGTCCCATTTAAAATCTTTCATAATCTCTGGCAATCTGATAGGCGTGTTCAAGATCATGGACTTCTCTTATGAATAGCTCCCTCTGAATGTCCTCACGTAGTCCAGCCCTAAACCTAGATAGGGTCACATCTCAGACTCATCTATGCTGCATCTCATGACAAATTCATCAAATTTGGCTATATATTCTGACACAGTCTTATTTTCTTGAACTAACCTCTGTCACTGATCCAAAAGTCTCGGTGATATGATGCGGGAAGGTACTTTTCTCTAAGCCTAATTTTCATGGCTCTCCAGGTGGCTATGGAAACTTTACCTCTTAGTCTGATTAATCTCTTAACATTCCCCCAGTATAGTCTAGCCTGGTGCACTAATCTAAGCTTAGCGAACTTAAACTTCCTTTCTTCAGACATCTCATACCACTCAAAATATCGATCCATGTCTCCGTCCCAGTCTATGTACACCTTAGGATCAAGATAACCATCGAATGTGGGTGCTTGTAGTTTGATATTCCTAATGGCTCTCTCATCTTGGTCCACTAGGTCTGGATTGGGTCTCCTTTGATTAAACTCAGGATTTGGATCTTGGCATGGAGCTCTCCTAGGGTTAGGAGGGGTGTGACGTGGAGTGTCTAGATCAGGCTCAACAGGAGTATCACGGGTGCCCTCTAGGGTGTCTAACCTTGTGTCCATTTGGTTAAGTTGGTTGTTGATTAGGGCAAACTGTTCAGTCATGTTCCTCATTAGGGTTTCAAAATTGGACTCCATGGTTGAATCAGGTTGAGTTTAAGTCCGATGATAATGGGTCCCTGACCTGGTGGTCATGTAGCAAGCACACAAATCGTTCTAGGGTTTTGCTAGACCTAGAAGCTCAAGTAGAATGAGTCAACTCAAATTACAACCAAGGCACCAATTATCCTTTCCACTGGCTAGACAAGAGGTGGGGTTGTGGGAGGCTTCCTCTGCTTTCACAAGGTTCTAATTAAAAAACCACAAGTCCACTTAGGGCGTTTGCCTCTGGACCCCTTGCCTAGACAGCAGATTCAAGAAATACAAGATGACTTGAGTGCACTAGTTTTCTCACAATACCACGAACTTGACCAGTTGGTGTCCCTAATCCAATTAGGTTGCTAATTGATTTTAGTTAATCTTGGGTTCGAATGCAAAGGTGATTGTTTTGGGCCAAGGAAAGGGTCTCAATCCCTCCCTTATCTGACAGAGTAAAAGTGCCCTTAGAGTAGTTTAGTTATGCATGCACACATATGCAAATAATGATCAAATCAAGACTCTAATCTAATGTTCTCACATCTGGCTATAGCTCATTACTCCCATGGGTCATAAGTATACTTTCGTATACCCGCTCAGGAGGCATGAAAACTTAGATCAAAGCACACAAACCCTAATCATGCAAACAAACATGCAGAATTGCAGAAATTATCAGAAAATATCCAAATCGAATTAAGAACTAAAATTTGAAGGACTAATTGCAGACTTATTTCTGATTAAGGGAAAAATGAATGCAAGTGAAAACAACTACGTTATGATGGATTTTGTGCAAGCTACTTTCAGCTGTATGCAGATTTCAGCAGTGCAGAAATTCAGGGTTTTGATGCATGAGCATGTTCTAACCTAAGCTCTGATACCAAAATTGATGCGGAACATGAACGCATGTTTTTGACTATCATAAAGAAACTAAATTTTAGATTAAAGATTTGAGATTTTTATGGATTGATTCCCAAAGACAGACCAAAAATATGCAAACAAAGATATCAAGTTGCGATTCTTCAGAACTAAACCCTTTAAAGAAAACTAAGAAATAGGATCACAAGAATTGAGAAACTCCTAATTAGAACATACTTGTTATCTTCAATAAATCAGATCTTAGAGGAGGGTAGTTTCGATTACCTGGTAGTGATGTAACATCTTCTGAATCAGCAGGTTCACACCGTTCCTCAAAGGATGCACTCTGAAGGACAAGCTAGATTCCCCTTGAAACCCTAGGTTGCAGGCTGATGGTTCTATGGCAAGGAAGAACCCCTCCTCAGATCTTGGTACCTGAGGATCTTGAGTTGTCAGGAGAACTCTTGGACGCCAGGGACTTGATGCTTATGGTGGACGGCGAAGGATGGGAACTAGGAGTTGGCGGCCAAGGGATGGAACTAGGGTTTGTGTTGCGGTGCTTTGGGTCTCTCACCCTCTCCCTCATGGAGTGACAATGCTCAAGGCACGAAATAGAAGAAAAGGTCTTCTTGTTTCATTCATCCAATTATTCTCCAAGTACAAGAGAAAGAGAGGGAGTATTTATAAACTTCCTCTACTCCTTGCTACAATAGGACTAGAATTCATCATACATAGAAAAGAATTTTCTTAGGATTGGTCAAAGCATGACAAATAGGAATAGAATATGATCTCCACATCTCCTTCTTTACTTGGACTGGGTGGTCATGGCAAGAAAGCATGGGGCGGCAAAGCATTCCTCCTTTGGACTGGGCGATCATGGCAAGAAAGCATAGGGCAATAAAGCATTCCTCCTTTGGACTGGGCGGTCATGGCAAGAAAGCATGGGGCGGCAAAGCATTCCTCTTTTGGACTGGGTGGTCATGGCAAGGAATCAAGGAGCACCAACTTCCTTCCTTTCATGGTGTGGGGTGGCAACAAGAATCAATGAGCTTCCATATATGTGTGGGACAGCAACAAGGGCTTCCATATTTATCATGGGATGGCACAAGAATCAAGGAGGTGCCATCTACCTTTCATATTTGCTTGTGGTCCATGCATGAAACAAGGGAGGGGCACCATGTATGCTATGGAGGTGGCGCAGGCGTTGACTGGAGTCTCATGTAATAGCTGAAGTAGTGCCACTAGATGTAGCCTTCACCTTCTTGACTCAAGACACTTGACTTGACTTAATTACGGGATTCAATTGACTCATAAGTGGACTACACTTTATTGGACTCAATTATAGGACTCAATTGACTCATAAACAATCAGAGATCCAAATGGACCCCTGTAACCTTTGTCTAATCCTCATGCCCGCACCAATTCTCCTCGGGTGGAAGGAACTCGACCCTATCGAGTAAGGGTCAATCTGGCTTTGGTAACTCTCTAGTAGGTCCGGGTCTATGCATTGTAGATCCTCTCGGGTAACCCAAAAATCTTCAGATTTTGGTCGACCTTGCCAACGAACCAGGTAGCGCTACTAACCTTTGTTCCCAGTACTGATAGCTTGGTCATCTAGAATTCGCTCGATCCTTTCTCTTCTCTCAGGCCAATTTGTAGGTGGACACTCTGGGATGGGTTCGCTCTCAAGAATAGGGTCAGGTCCAAATGGCTCACTAGGTATCACTGCCGGTTCCCTATACTCAGTTAGGTCTGATATATTGAAAGTTGAGCTAATGCCTAATTCAGGAGGTAACTCTAGCACATAGGCACTGGGTCTGACTTTCTTAATTATTTTAAAGGGTCCAGCTCCTTGAGCCTGCAACTTTTTCTTGGTTCTAGGAGGGAACCGCTCAAGCCTAAGCCTAATCATTACATAATACCCTTCAGCAAATTCTTTGGTTTGTTTTCGGGAATCAGCCAATTGTTTATATGCATCATTACTTAGTTTAATCTTTTGACTGATTTCCTTATATAAATCCCTAACATGCTATGCAAATGATTCGGTTGACTCTGAGACTCGTGCCTATATGGGCAAAGGGATTAGGTCTAAAGGTTTATTAGGCCTATAACCATGAACTATCTCGACTGAACTTTTACCAGTGGACCTATTGACTGAACTATTATAAGCGAACTTAGCTCTAGGTAGAAAAAGGTCCCAATTTGCAGAGTTTTCTCTAACTAGACATCTCAATAAGTTTCCTAAGCTCCAGCTAACTACCTCAGTCTGACCATCAGTTTGTGGGTGGTAGGAAGTAGAAAAATTAAGTTTGGTTCCTAGCATGTGCCATAGGATTTTCCAAAAGTAACTTGTAAATCGAACACCCCTATCTAAAACGATGGTTTTAGGAAGTCCATGTAATCTAACCACTCCATTTAGGAAAAGTTTGGCCACTTTGGATGCATCAAAAGTCTGGGAACACGGCATAAAATGGGCCATCTTAGAAAACCTATCGACCACAACATAGATTGAGTCATGTTTTCTCTGGGTCTTAGGCAATCCTAACACAAAATCCATACTGAGGACTTGCCAAGGGCAATCGGGTACAAGTAACGGGGTGTATAGGCCAGTGTTTTGCTTCTGTTATTTGGCAACAGCACAAGTTCAACATCTAGACACAATCTGAGCAACATTTCGTTTGAGGCTTGGCCAATAGAACTGGTCTTCTATCGCTAAGATGGTCTTGTTTCTACCAAAATGACCAGCTAAACCTTCGGCATGAGTTTTCCAAACCAAAAAGTCTCTAAGGGAGGTCCTAGGAATACACAACTTATTGTTCTTAAAAAGATAGCCATCCTGAAGGGTATACTCACTATGTGAACGAGATAGTCCTTGTTTCACAGCTCGGTAAATTTCACTAAAGTTGGGACAGGTCTCATAATCATCTTTAAGTCTATCAAATCCAATGACTTCAGTCTTAATAGTATTCAGGAGCACTGATCAATGGCTAAGGGCATTAGCTACCTTATTCTCAATTCCAGCCCTATGTTTTAGCACAAAGGTATAGGCTTGAATATACTCTACCCACTTAGCATGTCTATGGTTTAGCTTCTTCTGTGAGTTCAGAAACCTAAGTGCCTTGTGATCAAAATACAAAACAAACTCCTGCGGTAGTAGGTAGTATCTCCAATATCTCAAGGCTTGAATTACCGCATAAAACTCTTTATCGTAGGTTGAGTATCTAAGCTTAGCCTTATTCAACTTCTCACTAAAGAAGGCTACTGAGTGACTCTCTTGGCTTAATACTCCTCCTATTCCAACACCAGAAGCATCACAAGCAACCTCAAAAACTTTGAAAAAATTAGGTAACCTCAAAATTGGTGCTTCTATCATCTTGTCCTTAATCTCTAGGAAGGCTTTGTTTGCAGCTTTGGTCCACTCAAAGTTTCCCTTCCTAAGGTAGTCAGTGATTGGTGTCACTATAGAACTAAATCCCTAGATAAATCTTCTATAAAAAGTAGCTAGGCCATGGAAACTACGTACTTTATGAACATTAGTAGGTACAGGCCACTCTACATTGATCTAATCTTTTCCAGGTTAGCAGATACTCCTTCAGGGGTTACCATAAATCCTAGGAAGATAACTCTATCTGTCAAGAATTCACACTTCTTAAGGTTGGCATAGAGACTATCTTTCCTTAAGGCTTGGCACACTTGGCAGACATGACTTAGGTGGTCTTCCTTAGTTTTGCTATAGATAAGGATATCATCAAAGTAAACCACCACAAATTTACCAATGAACATTCTAAGAACTTAGGTCATGATCCTCATGAAGGTACTAGGTGCGTTGGATAATCCAAAAGGCATCACTACCCACTCGTACAAACCATCCTTAGTTTTAAAGGCTATTTTCCACTCATCCCCAGGTCTAATCCTAACCTGATGATAGCCACTCTTAAGATCAATCTTAGAGAAGATAGTTGCACCGGCCATCATATCTAACATGTCATCTAAACGGGGAATGGGGAATCTATACTTCACAGTTATCTTGTTTATGGCACGACTGTCTACACACATTCTCCAAGTGCCATCTTTCTTAGGGGTTAGAAGAGCAGGTACTGCACATGGGCTCAAGCTTTCCCTAATAAAACCCTTTCTAAGAAGTTCTCCAACCAGATTTTGCAACTCTAGGTGGTGAGTAGGATTCATCCTATAATGTGGTAGGTTGGGTAAACTGGATCTTGGGACTAAATCTATTGCATGTTGTATGTCCCTCAGAGGTGGTAATTTATCTGGAAGATCTTCAGGGAAAACATCTTGAAATTCTTTTAAAAATTTGACAACTTCTTGAGGGTGTTCTTTTTTATTCTTATCCTGAACTTCCTTAATAGTTAACATCCAAATAGTAGAACCCTCGGTAATCTCTTTTTCTAGTTTCTTAGCATCAAATAGATTCAATCCAAATTTCTTTTCCTTCAGGTTGCTAGAACCCCTCTTGATGTTATCCTTGGGTGGGGTTGGGTTTATCATAATTTTCTTCCCATGGTGATGAAATGAATAGGAATTGGATTGGCCGTAAAGGGTGGCATCATGGTCATAAAGCCAAGGTCTATCTAAGATGATACTACTCACTCCCATAGGAAGGACATCACACCAAACTTTTTCTTGGTAAGATTGAAGTTGGATCATGACTTGGCATCTAAGTTTGATGGGGATGGAAGTTGAGTCTATCCAGGATACCTTATATGGGTTGGGATGTGGAACAGTGGATAGGCCTAGGGTTTTGACAGCACTGGTCGAGATGGCATTCACACAGTTTCCACTATCTATGATGATTTTGCATACCTTATCCTCTAACTTGACAAATGTTTGTAGGATGTTGGTCCTACGCCAATCTTCTTGTTCCTTAGTTTGGGTTAAGATACACCTAACAACTCATAGTAAATCAATTGGCTCAACCGTTTCCTCATCTCCCTCATATTCATCTATCAGGCTTAAACCAGCTTCATATACTTCTTTATCCTCAAATTCAGCAGTGGATTCAGGCTCTCCTTCTTCTTCTAGCTCACCTATGTGTAAGGCTCTAGTTGGGCATTAGTTAGCATAATGGCCTAGTTTATGGCACCTAAAGCATGGAGCATTTGGGTTAGGTGGCCTTTGGATGTCAGGTGCCTTTCCCCTATCATCCTTACGGGTCATGGGTGTGCTGGGGTTTGGTCGGCCTGGTGGTGTCTGGCTAGGTCCTGATTTAAGATTAGGGGTGTTGACCTTAGCGGGTTCAGGTCTCTGGTAAATAGGTCCCATTTAAAATCTTTCATAATCTCTGGCAATCTGATAGGCGTGTTCAAGATCATGGACTTCTCTTACGAATAGCTCCCTCTGAATGTCCTCACGTAGTTCAGCCCTAAACCTAGATAGGGTTACAGTCTCAAACTCATCTATGCTGCATCTCATGACAAATTCATCAAATTTGGCTATATATTCTGACACAGTCTTATTTTCTTGAACTAACCTTTGCCACTGATCCAAAAGTCTTGGTGATATGATGCAGGAAGGTACTTTTCTCTAAGCCTAATTTTTATGTCTCTCCAGGTGGCTATGGGAACTTTACCTCTTTGTTTGATTAATCTCTCAACATGCCCCCAGTATAGTCTAACCTGGTGCACTAATCTAAGCTTAGCGAACTTAAACTTCCTTTCTTTAGACATCTCATACCACTCAAAATATTGATCCATGTCTCCCTCCCAGTCTATGTACACCTTAGGATCAAGACAACCATCGAATGTGGGTGCTTCTAGTCTAATATTCCTAATGGCTCTCTCATCTTGGTCCACTAAGTCTGGATTGGGTCTCCTTTGATTAAACTCAAGATTTGGATCTTGGCATGGAGCTCTCCTAGGGTTAGGAGGGGTGTGACGTGGAGTGTCTAGATTAGGCTCAACAGGAGTCTCACGGGTGCCCTCTAGGGTTTCTAACCTTGTGTCCATTTGGTTAAGTCGATTGTTGATTAGGGCAAACTGTTCAGTCATGTTCCTCATTAGGGTTTCAAAATTGGACTCCATGGTTGAATCAAGTTGAGTTTGAGTCCGATGATAATGGGTCCCTGACCTGGTGGTCATGTAGCAAGCACACAAATCATTCTAGGGTTTTGCTAAACCTAGAAGCTCAAGTAGAATGAGTCAACTCAAATTACAACCAAGGCACCAATTATCCTTTCCACTGGCCAGGTAAGTGGTGGGGTTGTGGGAGGCTTCCTCTGCTTTCACAGGGTCCTAATTTAAAAACCACAAGTCCACTTAGGGTGTTTGCCTCTGGACCCCTTGCCTAGACAGTGGATTCAAGAAATACATGATGACTTGAGTGCACTAGTTTTCTCACAATACCACGAACATCAGTTGGTGTCCCTAATCCAATTAGGTTGTTAATTGATTTTAGTTAATCTTGGGTTCGAATGCAAAGGTGATTGTTTTGGGCCAAGGAAAGGGTCTCAATCCCTCCCTTATCTGATAGAGTAAAAGTGCCCTTAGAGTAGTTTAGTTATGCATGCACACATATGCAAATAATCATCAAATCAAGACTCTAATCTAATGTTCTCACATCCGGCTGTAGCTCATTACTCCGATGGGTCATAAGTATACTTTTGTATACCCGCTCAGGAGGCATGAAAACTTAGATCAAAGCATACAAACCCTAATCATGCAAACAAACATGCAGAATTGCAGAAATTATCAGAAAATATTTAGATCGAATTAAGAACTAAAATTTGAAGGACTAATTGCAGACTTATTGCAGATTAAGGGAAAAATGAATGCAAGTGAAAACAACTACATTATGATGGATTTTATGCAAGCTACTTTTAGCTGTATGCAGATTTCAGCAGTGCAGAAATTCAGGGTTTTGATGCATGAGCATGTTCTAACCTAAGCTCTGATACCAAAATTGATGCAGAACATGAAGGCATGTTGTTGACTATCATAAAGAAACTAAATTTTAGATTAAAGATTTAAGATTTTTATGGATTGATTCCCAAAGACAGACCAAAAACATGCAGACAAAGATATCAAGTTGCGATTCTTCAGAACTAAACCCTTTAAAGAAAACTAAGAAATAGGATCACAGGAATTGAGAAACTCCTAATTAGAACATACTCGTTATCTTCAATAAATCAGATCTTAGAGGAGGGTAGTTTGGATTACCTGATAGTGATGTAACATCTTCTGAATCAGCAGGTTCACACCGTTCCTCGAAGGATGCGCTCTGAAGGACAAGCTAGATTTCCCTTGGGACCCTAGGTTGCAAGCTGATGGTTCTGTGGCAAGGAAGAACCCCTCCTCAGATCTTGGTACCTGAGGATCTTGAGTTGTCAGGAGAACTCTTGGATGCCAGGGACTTGATGCTTGTCGTGGACGGCGAAGGATGGGAACTAGGAGTTGGCGGCCAAGGGATGGAACTAGGGTTTGTGTTGCAGTGCTTTGGGTCTCTCACCCTCTCCCTCACAGAGTGACAATGCTCAAGGCATGAAATAGAAGAAAAGGTCTTCTTGTTTCATTCATCCAATTATTCTCCAAGTATAAGAGAAAGAGAGGGAGTATTTATAAACTTCCTTTACTCCTTGCTACAATAGGACTAGAATTCATCATACATAGAAAAGAATTTTCTTAGGATTAGTCAAAGCATGACAAATAGGAATAGAATATGATCTTCACATCTCCTTCTTTAGTTGGACTGGGCGGTCATGGCAAGAAAGCATGGGGCAGCAAAGCATTCCTCCTTTGGACTGGGCGATCATGGCAAGAAAGCATGGAATGGTAAAGCATTCCTCCTTTGGACTGGGCGGTCATGGCAAGAAAGCATGGAATGGTAAAGCATTCCTCCTTTGGACTAGGTGGTCATGGCAAGAAAGCATGGGGCGGCAAAGCATTCCTCCTTTGGACTGGGTGGTCATGGCAAGGAATCAAGGAGCACCAACTTCCTTCCTTTCATGGTATGGGGCGGCAACAAGAATCAAGGAGCTTCCATATATGTGTGGGACGGCAACAAGGGCTTTCTTATTTGTCATGGGGTGGCACAAGAATCAAGGAAGCACCATCTACCTTTCATATTTGCTTGTGGTCCATGCATGAAACAAGGGAGGGGTGCCATGTATGTTGTGGAGGGGTCTCATGTAATAGCTGAGGTGGTGCCACTGGATGTAGCCTTCACCTTCTTGACTCAAGATACTTGACTTTACTTAATTATAGGACTCAATTGACTCATAAGTGGACTACACTTTATTGGACTCAATTACAGGACTCAATTGACTCATAAATAATCAGAGATCCAAATGGACCCCTGTAACCTTTGTCTAATCCTCGTGCACGCGTTAGCCCAATTAGGTGGACTGATGCTCGTTTTGAGGCAGGAATCCAATTGGATCAACTTCAGCCCGAATCTAAACCATGGCTCCAATGGGGTCAAGTGAGGCTTGATTCGAAGCAGGAATCTAATTGGGCCAAATCAGGTTCGAAACAAGAGCTTGGCTCCAATTGGGTCGATTGAAGCTTGTCTTGTAGTAGGAATCCAAATGGGTAGAGCAAGGCTCGAATCGAGACCATGGCTCCAATTGGGTCGAGTGAGGCTTGACTCTAAGAAGGAATCTAATTGGATCGACTCACGCTCGAAACAAGGGCATGGCTCCATTTGGCTTGACCAAGGCTCAATTCGGAGCAGGAATCCAATTGGGCTGTGTCAGGCTTGAATTAAGACCACGGCTCCATTTGAGTCGATTGAGCCTGATTTTGTTGTAGGAATCTAATTGGGTCGAGTTAGTCTCAAATCTAGAGAATGGCTCCAATTTGGATGACTGATGCTCATTTCAGAGCAGGAATCCAATTAGGTTGAGTTAGGCTCAAAACAAGAGCATGGCTCCAATTGGGTTGACTGATGCTTGTTTCAAGCAGGAATCCAATTGCATCGAGTTTGACTCGAATCTAAACCATGGCTCCAATGGAGTCGAGTGAGGCTCGATTCGGAGCAAGAATCTAAGTAGGCCAAATCAGGTTCAAAATGAGAGCACGGCTTCAATTGGGTCGACTAAGGCTTGTTTTGCAGTAGGAATCCAAATGGGTCGAGCCAGGCTCGAATCGAGACCATGGCTCCAATTGGGTCGAGTGAGGCTTGATTTTGAGAAGGAATCTAATTGGGTTAACTCAGGCTCAAAATGAGGGCATGGCTCCATTTGGGTTGATCGAGGCTCAATTCAAAGCAAGAATCCAATTGGCCTATGTAAGGCTTGAATTGAGACCATGGCTCCATTTGGGTTAACTGAGGCTCATTTTGTAGCAGCAATCTAATTGGATCGAGTCAGGCTCGAATCTAGATAATGGCTCCAATTCGAATGACTGATCCTCATTTCAGAGCAAAAATCCAATTAGGTTGAGTTAGACTCAAAATAAGAGCATGGCTCCAATTGGGTTGACTGATGCTCATTTCGGGGCAGGAATCCAATTGGGTCGAGTTCGACTCGAATCTAAACCATGTCTCCAATGGGGTCGAGTGAGGCTCGATTTGGAGAAGGAATCTAAGTAGGTCGAATTAGGTTTGAAACGAGAGCACGGCTCTACTGGGTTTTGGTTGCGCAGTGAAAGACCGAATTTCAAAATTTTTAAACTTTGAGATCCTAATCAACCGAAACTCTAGACCCAGGACCCCTTGATTATATCAATTAATAAGGCAATATATTAAGATATTGGATAATACTTGTAATGCTAATATCGTTTATTCCACTAGGCACACAAGTGTATGCCCTCCAAAGGTGATCCACATAAGAACTGGGTTCAAGACTCTAGCTCCTTCTTCAAAACTTTGATCCTTGATGTTTAATTCTTCCAAAGGATTTGATTAGCTTGCTTTCTTTCCCTTCTAATTTTTCTTTCTCTTACAAAAAGCCCTTCAAAGACTCTTGCCCTAAAGAAGACCTCCTTGTCCTAATTTAGGTCTTGTCTTGAAGAAGACCTCCTTGTCTTGGTTTAGGACAAGATAACCTCTTGTCCTGAAGAAGACCTCCTTGTCTAGGTTTAGGACAAGAGATATAAGAGAAATAAAATAAGAAAGAGAGGGATTTTCATATTTTTTTTATAAAACCCCGGGATGCACTCCTATTTATAAGAGGCGGAGGGATGCATCACCAAGGGATGCATCCCGTCCATACGCCTTACCATGATGAGGCATGTCCCAAGGGTAGCGCCTCATCATGATAAGGCGCTAACGGAAGGGCGCATCTAAAAGAGAGTGGAAAGACGTATACGCTCAAAAAAACACTTATCTGCGCTCACGCTGATAACCTCACCCCACACTTTTTCATGATAAACCAATGGTCCAGATTAAGGCACCATCTAAAGATCCAGATTAAGGCACCATCTAATGGTCCAGAAGTAAAGCGCCATCACCAATGGTTCAGATTCAGACACCAACTAATGGTCCAGATTTAGGCACCAACTAATGTTCCAGATTCAAGCAATAACCAATGGTCCAGGTCCTTCATCCAGGGAGCCATCCAATGGTCCAGATCGAGCTGCTAACCAATGGTCCAGATCCATTATTCAAAGAGATATCCAATGGTCTAAATAAAGCCAATTGGGTTCCAACTCTTGGTCAACCCACATTAGGTCATGACCTAATCATATTAGATTAACCTAATACAAGAATCAGATTCGAATCCAATTCGAATCAGGAGCTAGGGTTTGCAACATGTGCTAGCATGTCTACCTTGCAAACTTAATCTAATCCAATTAGACCCTTGATCAGTTTCTTTTGTGTGTGACCCTTTGGGTTCCTCATCCAGCTAGCAGTAGGTCTAGGCTTATATCAATTTATTTTGATTAGAAATCAACTAATTGAATTAGGCCAAATCGAGCTAACCCTAGTTGTCAATTTGAACCATCTTTCAAATTAACTCATGAATTCAATCAATTTAATTCATGAAAACCTACAAGACATGATTGACATCTAGCAACGTACCATGCCTACCCAGAAGATAAGAAATTTAGTTGAAATTACTAAAATACCCTTCAGTGGTAAGTCACCATGCAATTCAATCCTTCGATCCCCCTTTATCCCGAATAAGCGATGGGTATGAAAAATTATCAAACCCTAACACTTTATTCATTTGAATCTCAAATCACTAATGAAGACTCGACCGATGAAAGATTAGAAACCATTTCTAATATCATCATGCTTTGATCAAAGACTTCCTGAGTTATCATTTGATGAGATTACATAGGATAAATACTCCTCTTACTAGGAGTGATTGATTCCTTGTTGACCTACTCACAATCTTCATACATAATTCACCATATCCATGAACACCCCATACATGGCTAAGTCATGAATGAGTATAAACCAAAACATGGATTCATGTGTACAAGATTCCATAGTGATCTCAGGTCTAAGGATCATTTGCATAACTCCCACTAAGAGAATCATCTTTTGACAAGTAAGTAAGACTTCCATAAGATGTTCTCATTACGGATCAATTCAGTGAACTCATACATTGATGAGAACCCACATCCTTGTATTAGTGTCCCTGCACAAGTGATCGTGAGACCAACCACTCTCTCTATTGAGCATACATAGAATGTGCCAGTCTTTCTAGAAACATCGATCCCCTACTCGATGATCCTTCAACTAGGAATATTCTACATTAGGGTTTATAAGATCTTATGTCTCACTGTTATGAACTTCATCATAACCATAAATCCATTGCCCTAATCTATGGGGTTCATTATAATCTTAAAACAAAAAGTTATAAGACACAGCATATGATGAATCAAAATGCCTTTTATCAATATCATTCATGAGTTGGAAGAATTTTATAGAAAAGCTCCTATTACATAAGAAATATGATTGGCTTTTAGAGCACTATTCTTTCAGGCTCCAATTGGGTTGACTGAGGCTTATTTTGTAGTAGGAATCCAAATGGGTCGAGCCAGGCTCGAATCGAGACCATGGCTCCAATTGGGTCGAGTGAGGCTTGATTCTGAGAAGGAATCTAATTGGGTTGACTCAGGCTCGAAACGAGGGCATGGCTCCATTTGGGTCGACCAACGCTCAATTCGGAGTAGAAATCCAATTGGGCTATGTAAGGCTTGAATTAAGACCATGGCTCCATTTAGGTTAACTGAGGCTCATTTTGTAGCAGGAATCTAATTGGGTCGAGTTAGTCTCAAATCTATAGAATGGCTCCACTTTGAGTTGACTAATGCTCATTTTATGGCAGGAATCCAATTGGATCGACTTTGGCTCAAATCTAAACCATGAATCCAATGGGGTCGAGTGAGGCTCGATTCGAAGTAGGAATCTAATTGAGCCGAATTAGGTTCAAAACGAGAGAATGGCTCCAATTGTATCGACTGAGGCTTGTTTTGCAATAGGAATCCAAATGGATCGAGCCAGGCTTGAATTGAGATCATGGCTCCAATTGGGTCGAGTGTGGCTTGATTCTAAGAAGGAATC